>JAQGAK010000267.1:0-105112 GCA_034696945.1 Lipothrix lubbocki
TATAATTGATTGTCAATTTATTCACCAGCTGATTCCACCTTATTTGTTTTGATTATACAATCCAATTTTATTTTTCGGATCATGCATTTATTTAAAGTGTAATAATGATATAGGTAATAATTATTATTAATTATATCATTATTATTCTGACAAGGACAATTAATTATAATTACTACAGATTATTATTTAAATAAATTAAAGGTATGTATATAAGTATAACTATAACTATAATATTCTAATAATTTAAGAAATAAAGTGTAAATAATTATAAACTAATATAAATTACACAAATTAGTACTAAATTGAAATAAAATTTTCAAAATACATACTTCCAATAATATCAGTATATAATTATGACAGAAGACTGCGATTATTATTTTATTTCTGTAATAAATACGGCTGAAAGTCAGACTCAAGGTCTCTTCTGAACTCTCGAACTAACGTAAAGATACATAAATGATGTTTCAGCTTATATTCATGTTCATGAAGCTCTCAAGCTCTGACTCTGGATCTAAATTACATTGCCCATATCTGCTATATAATATATGTAATATACATATGCATAATGGGAATTATATGAGAGAGAAAAAAGCCTCTGAGTTGCAACAAAACTTGTTGTTGTTAAAGCCAAAAGTAGGGAAAGAAAAAATATTTAGAAAAACTCGTATTTACAGTCGACTTTATAAGCTCTGGTGGACGTTAAAAGTTGCATTAATTTGATATTGTTTGAGAATTTATAATTACCTAATTACCTTTTCATTGATGTGAACTACCTAATATAATATTACAAAGTGGCCAAAGATTACGAGTTTTTAACGAAAAATTTCCATTCTTATTAAAGGTTGGAAATCATATATGAATCATGAAGTACTAAGTAAATGTAAATATGGAATATTTCTTGTGCTTGGTTGATCCGATTTGCGTAATAAAATAATACAAAAATGATGTACTTGTTGTACACGCAGGTATTGATGAGTAAAGGAAATGGAATACTTTTGGGAGTCTCAACTTTCCCCTGTTGTATGTATATAATGGAAGGCAATAATAGAATCCTTCGGTGTGAAGTGTGAATCATTATTATGAATCCGGATGGATTCACCACTTTGACAATTTGTGTTTCTGTATTCTTTTCTTGAAAATTCAACTTCGGTGGAAATCAATTTTTATCATATTAATAAGAAACAACTCTTTTGATAGTTGGCATGCACTGGCAAATAAAATTTCTTATTAACACAGGTATATGTTGAGGAATTTATAAAAAAAATTAATGTCTAATAAAACAGCCATGAACACGAATTTAGATTTGAATTTTATTATTATGACGGAATTAAATATAAAATGTTATACATATATGCAGTTAAATTGTGCAAAAATATCGTGTGGCATGACATTTCATGTTAAGCACACTTTGCAGTGGTGCAATGTAAACTATGTAAGATGTAGTTTACTTTATGTGTGCATGTTACTAAAAAGAGACAGGAATATTAAACAGTCTGTCCTGCTCAATGCAACGGTGAAAAACTAAAATATCAACGTCAATATGCACATCTGCTTCTGTTTTTGCACGGTATCGGAATATTTTACTGAAATGAAATAAATAAATTTATTATTGTAGGTTCTATACACCACATCACTGGTATAGGTAATCAAGCAGTACTGAAAGACACTATAGTTATTATATACAGTAGTAATATATGAGTAGTGTGAAATATATTGTGGATAAATACGAATGATCTGGAAATTTATAGTACAGTCCCAGGAAGTCATACTGGTGCTGATAAACGATCACCGAACCCAAAATAATAAGCTTGTTTTCTGTGATAATGAAAAAGTCATATGTATATAAAACGGTACAAACATGTACATATAAATCACACGATAAAATTAAATATATTTAATTTTATCGTGTGAGCAAATGTCAAAATGCTTGGATAGTTACTTGAAAAAACACTTGTTAAAGGACTATAGCAACTATAGCACGTTAAATAATAAGAGCAATGGCAAAGCTATCAAAAGGGTGAGAATGATAAGCATTGAACCCATAGCCACTACATAAATTTAGCCCTCCTTGAATTCGTAGTTGCATCGGTTTAATTAAATGCAATATGCCTTTTTCTTGTGAATAATTTGACTTCCCGGTGATACATATATGAGCCCAATAATGGCAAATTATTTCCTTAATGCTGGTATACCCCGTTAATATTAAACCCTTCTCAATATGTATTTTCACAACAAAAATGAAATTGTCGGTGTATTATAAAGTTGACGCTCATTGCATTTTTTGCTACTTCATGCGCTTTTCTGCTGTAGTGTAGTGTTAACCAAATTGCACTACCAAGTAGAACACAGGATATGATTTTTAAAATTCATTAGTATATAGGAGAAAACGAATACTTGTGATTATGATCATGGAATAAATAAAACCGGTGCAAAACGTTGTTCATTCGAATCGAAATTTATTACCGGGAAATCAAAGAAGCATAACAGGTGTAAACCGGAAAACCTATTCCAAACTTACTCCCACCTCGAATGTTGCTGGAGGTGACAGAATTCTTATTCAATGTCTACACATGTAACTAAGAACACCAGCATAATAATAACCTATCAGAAGTAAAACTAATTTCAACTTGCCTATTCAACATAAATAGCATCCAACAAATATCTATGTAACAATAAGAAATATACTTTAGGAATCATAAGAGGCGTATATATTTCCATGTTTGGAATGATTCTTGCTTGTGTGTACATATATTTAATAGTTGTATTCGAATTCGAATATTTCTAAAAATTGGAGGAATGTAAATATGTAAACTAAGTTAACCGCAGATCCTTGGACAAATGATTATGTACGTTAGTTATAGATTTAAATTTTACATAACTTAATTTGATCAAATATAGATAAGGACATTATCTTCCTCAAGCATTTCTTACGACAGCCGATTAACGTTTTAACAAGGCACGCATGGTTGTTTGTATTGGATTACGAGTATAGTATGTATAATATATCGGAGACATCTTTGTGATAGATATAGAATCAGTTTACTTTAGAAATAATTATTTTAGGAAAAGATGGAAATAACACAAGGTTAAGATTGTCTCTTCATTGGGCAAACAGTAGTTTAAAGTCGTTTTGCCAGAGCAGCCTTGAGTGCATTTCCATATTCTGGATTCACTTGACCGAAGTTACTAAGAACGCGGTTGCGAATACTCTCAGAAGCATTCTTAAGATGTCCAGCGATGTTATCCACAAGTCTTTGACGCTCATCCGGACTCAATACCTTTCTCCAGAAGCCATCAACTTGAGAGAAGTTATCTTCATCTCCAGAATCAAACCGTTGAACGTCTCCAGTCACAGTGAAAGTGCTCTGAACAGCAGTAGGATCCTCATGAGGTCCGTTGAAGCTATTAGGGAAGTAATTTGGAGAACCACCCTGATGAACATCAAAGCTTTGTGGACCATCCCGAGTGTAAGTTTTAGGACGGATAGATGCATGAGGACAGTTGACAGGGAGTTGAGTATAATTGGCTCCAAGACGGTGACGATGGGTATCGGCGTAAGCAAACAAACGTCCCTGAAGCATTTTATCAGGACTGGCTTCAATACCAGGTACCATGTTGGCTGGGCTGAAAGCAATCTGCTCAACTTCAGCAAAGTAGTTTTGAGGATTGCGGTTGAGGACAACCTTTCCAACTGGGATGAGGGGGAAATCCGTGTGCGGCCAAACCTTGGTGAGGTCGAATGGATTATACTTGTATGAAGCGGCCTGATCGAATGTCATTACTTGAATGTAGAAAGACCACGACGGGAAGTTTCCGCCGGCAATAGAATTATACAAGTCTCGGATAGCGTGATCAGGATCGGAACCTTCAGTGCTGGCAGCCACATCAGACATCAAGTTTTTAATGCCTTGGTCCGTTTTTAAGTGGAATTTGCAGTAAACAGCATTTCCCTCCGCGTTTACAAGCTTGAAAGTATGTGATCCATAGCCATTCATATGTCTGTAACCATCAGGGGTACCACGGTCCGAGAAGAGGAAACTGACTTGGTGAGTCGTCTCAGGGCGTAGAGAAATGAAGTCCCAGAACATGTCCGCATCCTACATTACACAATACATTGCATTTAAATTTGGGTTTCTCACAAATGGTTTCAAACCAATTTGTACAACTCACAATTAGTTACTATCTTTTAATCCGCCCTCGCGTGGGCTGATAACGTGTGGTTAATTACGTACCTTGAGGTGAGTTTGGGGGTTGCGCTTTTGAGTATGGATAAAACTTGGGAAGAGAATAGGATCCCGAATGAAGAAAATCGGGGTGTTGTTTCCAACCAAATCCCAGTTACCATCCTCGGTGTAAAATTTCACAGCGAAGCCTCTAGGATCTCGTGCAGTGTCGGCAGAACCGCTTTCTCCACCCACGGTTGAAAAACGAATTCCGAGTGGGGTACGCTTTCCAATGCGCTCGAAAATTCGGGCTTTGGTGTACTTGGTAATGTCATGTGTAATTTCAATGTAGCCGAATGCGCCTATACAAAAGAAATATTTGATTGTTTTTAACTCCATATCTTCTTAATTAGTAATAATAAATTAATAGCCTAATTTAAGTATCATGTCTTCGTGAAAATTGTATTGAGGCCCAAAGGTCCGGAATTAAGAAACCCATTAGGATCTTGTCTGCGCATTGCCTCATCATAAATATTGGTCTACAAGCTGTTCTGCAAAATTGTATCTATATCTAAATATATCTATAACTATTCCTTTGTTGATTTTCTTTTTGACTGACTTTGATGTCAGTGACGGCAATTTATAAAAGCACACTACAGGCGACTTTTGATGTCAAAGAACCCTCATATTTCAACTCTACACGTACCTACTTGTTCTATCTCCAACTTATGACTTCAGATGATTGTTTGTTGTCATTTTGTACCGAATCCGAATAATGCAACACAACCCAGTTCATATAAGATTTAATGCTCACACTGTGTATAATGCAGTCGCTTTTTTATACTTTAACGACCGGTCTCTCCATGTGTGCGGAGGTGCTTGCATATGAGAGGAAGAGGACCATTGACACAAAAACATGTTCTAATTCGAGTTCGAGCTTCTTCCAATTTTCACATTATTTCATCAATATTTGCTGTCACTTTACCTAGTAGTGTTTCATTTCATATCTATACTATGTCATCAGGTTGTTGACTGGAACTAAACCGATCAATACTAGACACATTGTGGCATATTTATGTATTTGCTGCTGGCTCTGTGCTAATATTCTATCATTATCGGATATCAATGACCTATTATAATTTAATTAGAAGTGAGGAGGCGTTTCGAAATATAAAGCGATCAAAGACGTATACACCCTTTATCATTTTACTTCAATAATTTATTGTTAAGATATTCTTCTTTCCCTACATCCCTACATACTTTATAGATTTTGAAGATAGAAGCACTGTAAGTCAAACCAGAACTAATCCGAAGTTATACATATTATCTGCTACAATAAAAATGCGATTAAGCTAGACTTTAAAACTATTCATATATCAAAAGGCAGTATTCTCACCGGCTCCTTTTGCGTGGACAACTCTCTCCGGAATTCTCTCGCGGTCAAAGTGAGACAAGTGTTCGATGAAGTTCGTGTCTTGCAATAGGAGTGGGCCGCGATTTCCAACAGTTAGAGATTTTGTCAAGCTAGCCACGGGGCAACCGTGAGCATTGGTAGCACGGTCAGATGCCTGGAAAGAAAAATAAGTTGTTAGATTTGCAAGAGATTAATTAAATAGAACGTGCAGAGAAAATTTTGCGACAAGGCGACAGCTATATATGAATGACCTGGGATTATACTGTGTCAGTTCTGCAGCACGGCAACATCGAATTGTTATGCTATAGTAATAAAGGAGTTCAATACCGTCTGCTAGTATTACAAAGTCGGCAGGATGCATTTCCTTTATTATTTTTAAACATATGTCAAATCCGCTTCATGTTCCTCCGGATGGGAACTTTTTTCCGCTTCATTCCTGCCTTCATTGCATTATGCAGCCATATTTTATTTATTGTCAAAAAAACCTTCAGTATTTTTAATCGCCTTTTGTAATCTACGCATATACATAGCTTTATCATTATCACTCATGTTGTAGCAAATACAAGGGCATATACATAAAACGAATCTCCCTGGCGGGGTAACAATACAATCTGCACGCTTAAAAACGACTGTAAAACTTATAATGCTTCCTCCCCACAACAAGCTCACACATTTTCAACAGTTGTCCCTGTGATTAACACAATTTTACTTGCTTATAAATATAAATACATATGAATAAGAAGATATATCTTGCCTCGTTGAAAACACATGCATTGTTACCATTGTTACATAACTCATAACGCGATTCGCTCCGAAACGGAAACTATGGGTGATCAAAGACAATAAACAAGACAAGTTGATGTGATTTGTAGTTGGTAATTTTTCAACCAATAGTTGTAAATTTTCATAAGACAATACACTTTTAATTTACTCTGCATTGCAACACGAAGGAAGCTATATGAGACTTATATAAACCTCTGTGGCTACTCATCGGCTACTTGGACACCAAAGAAAGAAGGTTACAATAGACAAAGACATACATAATGTGCTCCTAAAGAAACGTGTTCTGTGGTTAATACACACATTGGGACTCTCGCATTGTGAAGGAAAGTGGAAACAGTGAAGTTACTCAACATCAAACGGGAAAAGAAAACTCCGTCTTACGAATTTACTGATGCGATGAGTTTCCAAATAGGATCCGAAAAGTTGAGTAAGTCTATCCTCTAACTGAATGTGACAAAAAAGCATAAATATTCGATTAGAAATATATGCTTGCGTACAACTAAGTGCTATCTATAGTCCTGACATGACGTTTGTCTGGTAAACTTGTGAGCAAAATCATACACCATGCCTATGCCTGTATAATACAACGTTCATCTATACATGATTCTATTATTATCAATCCTGATTAAAAATTAATATAAATACATTCAGCTTACATAGTCCAACGAAACAAAAGTACAAAGGTATATAATAAGCAAGAGGTGTCAACTTTCAGAGTGGATTTAACATACCCTAACGTCGGAAGAGTATATAGGAAGTTTAATGAAAGTACATTGTAGATAATCTTGCTCTTATACTTTTTATAAGCGACTAACAAAGGTGGCATATGAATTGTGTGGAGGGAAATAAATTCAATGAGTTAGCATCCTTCATTCTGTATTCTCAATCGTTGTGTAATAATGTGCCGATTGTACACTGAAAGCAAGCATAGACACATCGTCTGTGTCTTGAATAATTCAGAATTACTATCTCATATTCCTATATGGCAACATATTTTAACAACGTTGTTGGTCAAAGTCTCGTCACAGTGTGCAAAGTATTTAACTTAAAAAAATTAATAATGAGTAATGAATCTATCCAAAGTATCACTTTGCCATATATTGCAGAAATATTTCTTTTCTCTGTAGACTTGTTCTGACAGGAAACAGTCAGCAAATCGGCATTGGAAAGGAAGAGTAATATTAGGTTATTTATGGCTTGTGTTGCATAATAGCGCTTCTTCGACAGTAGTAATTATTTGACTTTGCCAAATGTCACATTTTTCACCTCTTGTACATAAGCCAGACCAGTTTGGCTTTCATATGCACCCTTTGAAATTGCAATGCATGTATCTGTATGGCAGAGAAAAAATGTCCAACCACCCGAAGGCAATCGAGAAGGATGCGTCTTGAGAAAAGTGAACTTGATTGCTATGCAGGTATGTCCTCTGCATAACCTTGAACATCACTATACTTCATTGCTCAATAAGATAATACCTGCAAGGTATTATATTGTTGGCGTAAAAAGCTCTCCTCACATTTTGACTCTTCATTCCCATGCCTTGTAAAAACTTCTTTAGAGAAAATTTTGTGCTCCACCTACGTGCAAGCTCAATCTCCGCAAGATTGCAACAAGGTACCATGCGTTGGTTGATTACATTTGGACTTTATTACTACTTTTATTTTGACTACTCGAGAAAGTGATAAAATATTTTTCACATCGGAAAACATTGTCTATATAGTAATATGCTTCCATTGTCTTCAATGATACTCAACATCCAACTACAACGAGAACCATACTGCATGGTGATGTATGTACACTTGCGTGGCTACTAAAATGAATATAGATATTTTTTAGATTTTAGTTAAACAGTTAATAATTCATAAAAAATAACTTTATACCTATTTCGTAATGCCATCATAGGAAAATTAGATGCTCAGTCGGTCGTTGTTTGTTCTGTGAATAACTTATTAGTCCTTGTAATAATAAAGTTAACTACCCATACACAGCTCGGACAAATAAAGAATCTAATCTGCGGTTTTATAGTGTTAGCTCACCATAAAATCTGCCGGTAGATCTGGTGAGCATCAGTATTTTCCATTTTTCAAAATTAGCCTCACCTATACTTTGTAATTTTGTCTAAATTTGTTGTAATGAGTTCAAAGATTGAAAGATGTGGCTAAAAGTCCAATTATGTCCTTACAATTGTATCTCTGTACGTTCGGATTTCATT
Organism: Lipothrix lubbocki; assembly: GCA_034696945.1. Lineage (NCBI taxonomy): Eukaryota > Metazoa > Arthropoda > Collembola > Symphypleona > Sminthuridae > Lipothrix > Lipothrix lubbocki. The sequence continues at coordinate 8,573 of JAQGAK010000267.1, forward strand.
GAACTCAAGTTCAAGCTACATACATGTGTAGTACATGCTAGCATGTACAAAACAATATCATTCAAAAGAATGACCAATAGAACATAAAAAGAAATTATCCCTGAATTCAGTAGTTGAACCGTGTATTCAGATGATGAATGACCAACGAAATTTCTGTGCGGTGTCTTAGTTGTACGGATGAACCATGAAAACCACCGGCTTTTATTTTTTTTAGTTTGCACAGCACAGTGTATGGTTGAATTTATCACGATTAGAGAGTTCTTGCTACCTATCTGCATAGAATTACATAAAGGTAAGTACACAAGCTGGATCTCAGCAATTATGTAGCTTCCAAATCTAAATGTTAAAGCATGCAAACATGGTCACTCAGAAAAACACGCGTTCTAATACACATACTCTACAACAAACGTGCATCTGGTGATTTCGATCCTCTCCAGCTAGTAATTCTTTAGCGCTGACAAGGGCAGGAATGACTTCACAGCAAATCGAATGCAAACCAAAGATAAGCCCATTTTACCGGCCAATAAGGAGTGGATGGGATCATCGGAGCAACATTTTTTTTTAATTTGTTAAACAAGTTGTATGAGACCAGGGTTTTGCATATTTATGCAACACGTCTACAACGCTTATACTATTTCCTTTTCAAGGCCGAGTTGAAATGGAAAGAAGTAAATACTTATTGATAGTATTACAGAAAACAACTGATTGTGTAATCAGGTACCAGGCTACTTTCTTTAGAACACGTATCTTGAATTTAATTTGTTATTACGGCAAAATAAGTCTATGCGTGAGAATTGTGACAACAGCTCTACTCCTGTCACTGGGTTATTCCAAAAATAAAGTGTTTTGTCTACAAATACATATATGGAACAATCTAACTTTCCTTGTGGCTTTGGTGTATACAGTAAACTTCCGCTGTACAGACCTGACGGTATTAAAAGTGCTCACAAAAATACAATATTCGTATGTATATTTCTAACACTTCAATTTTAAGTTTATCCCCGATACGGAGTACAGAGAATGAATCATGTCTGATGATAACATATCCACATGTTTGAAAGGAGCATTCTTCATCTTGTGTTAATAAAACGTGTAGCCATTGTAAAACTACCTTTTGATGTAATGTTATTACCTAGTTGATACATGATTGTTATGTTCATATATTCATGGATGAAGGTATAATAATACTTTAGCCGGATGATGCATATATTATGTATTACCTGCGAGAAAGTTCATAGAACTTTATTTAACACACAACGATATGTTACTTTCATCCTGTGCAACGTGAACTTCGAAGAAATTGGACAATTTAATTATGCTACCAATTACAGGTAAAGAGTACAAAGACGCGTCGGTCCTCATTACACACTACTTGTCATTTAGCCGATTTAATACGCTTGTCACATTTCATATGTATATTACAAAACTCACTATTCATAGGTACACTTGCTATACCTTAATACAATGAGCACAGCCGGAAATTTATGCTGAAGTGAAGTACCAAATCTATTTTTTGTTCGTACTATTTTGAAATGGTTTTCCTATACTTTTTAGCTCACTTGACATATCTCTTCGTAGTGAAGCATAAACAGCTAACACTTGAAGCAAAAGCATTGCCACCGTGGAATTCTCGGCACCATTGGCAAAGCACATCAACAGTCTCTTGAATAAACACAATTTTGACCACAACAAAGCTTGTTGGTCTTTCCGGCAAATCCTATCAGAGCTGAAGTTGTCTAGAGGTGTAATTGATTTTATATAAGGAGAAGAAGATATACTCAATAAAAACTTCTTTAGCTGCACCAATGGTGGCAAGTGAGAATGCATCTTTCACGGTTTTTACGCACCAGCAAAAAAAATTAAGCATTTGATTGTTCTCTCAAGTTCAATCTTACGATTTAAACTTGTCATCTGCATGAATCTTAATTAAAACCTTTGAATGCATCTGAAGTGAATTACAGCTAGACCGGCAAAAAGCTGACATTGTATTTTTACTCCGAGCATAGGTATATATAAGACAGGCCTCACTAAAGCAACCATTTAAAACACTATAAAGACTATGATATCACTTGGCCCCATATGAATGCTACATGTTGGAACGACGGAGTTAGACAGTATATATCGGTGCTTGACAATGAAAATCTAATTAAAATATTTACGGAATATGAAAAAGTCACTTCGGTGTTGTGATATCCCTTGTTAATTTACAGTATGTGTAATCTTACTAATGGAAGCTAAAATAATACACGAAGAGTGATACGTGTAACTGGAATATTGCATTAGGTAAATGCATTAATTTTTATAATAATGTGTATGCTTTCAATTTGAACTAGGTATGTATCTGTAGTTAATGCATCCTCACCATTAGCTGCAGTTACGCTTCATAATATCAAAAATAATTATCAATCATTTTCTTACCTCGTTAGCTTGTTTCCATTCTTGGAGCTGGTTAGCGGCTTTATCTCGAGAACCCATGATTGCTTTTTTGCCTTTTTAAGGTACTGTAAATATTGGACAAAAGTGTAGAAAGATCAGTTAAACTCGAACTCAGTTGGGTTAAACGTGTTTTTTTATTATCCTCTTTTTCGAAAATCAAAAGCTGCTGTTACTTACTTAAAGCTGTAGGAAGGAACAAAACAATACGGTGTATCAGAAAACCCTTGTGTACTGTTTGACAGTCGGACTCAAAGTGACTTCAAGTTGCTTAGGGAACTCTGACAACTTGCGGCTCAAAACCACTGAGGTATACATATACGAATACACCCATACTAAAACCCTAGAGGCAAATTTACCTTATTACATGGGGATCCAAGTCCGACTTTTTATGCGACTGTCATGCGGCAACATGAAATTCGTGGTTCATGGCTTTTGCACTATATACATACATGCTTGCGGCTTACGAGCCTACATTATTTTCATAATGTTAAATGTGTATGATGCTAATTTTTAAAACTACGGAAAATATCGTACTCAAATGGAACTATTCATGCATATAAGTATATACCTATATAAAGTGTATCTGTTGATAAAAGACAATGAATAAAATCTTCATCCATTGCTTTGCTGCCAACTACCGATAAACCTCTAATAAAGCATTAACCGTGCTGCTCGGACATCCCTTATCTTATTTTTGGAACTCTAATATTTACATCATACAAATCGGAATGTGATATGTTTCTAACAACTAAACACTTCTACTGTTTGCTGGGATTCATACTCGAAAACTTATTACTGCATGATAAGGAACTGTGTTTACATATGGCAAGCATTTTTCTCCTGACACTGACAGCGAGTTGCTATTGTACACATCGAGGGTATATGTTTAATAGCCGCAGGGTGCGTTGTAATCAGAATTTTCCAGAAGTTCCTGTGTATCCAGTGTATTATTTAACCAGTGCAAGCCTCAGCTAAGTACAACTACACATAACATGTTTATTTACGACTGTTGGAATAGATCGAGAGGAGCCTCTGAGGATGTTTTCTAATCCGATTGGACCAACTATAAATGTATAGTAATAAATTGCTTTCAATGTTTCATCAATAGCTTATACAATGAGTACCTCACATGAATATCAACTGTGGGAGAAGCTTCCACAGAAAATTGTGATTATGACTACATGAAATTATTCTCACCCAAATGAAAATTTCATAAATAACTTAAATTTCTATTGAATGCTTTCAAATGACATTTATTACCAATGTACTCCATTACTTTTCATTTTCTTGGGGTGCTCAACGACTAATTTGAACAAGCTACATACATAATAATATTGTTTGATTTGATTAGATAAATACAGATGTTAAAGTTTACTAATTATCTTAAAATAGCGGGTGCGAGGTAATATCATAATAAACTAATATGTAATGTATAGATTGTAAATAATTTGGTTCATACTTAAGAATTTTCTAAATAAAGTTACAATCATTCTCAATAAACGTCTGTATATATATATTGCGCACTGAATCTTGAAAAGATACCAAGATGAGTAATAACTTAATTAAACAATTAAAAGTACTACATACGTAGTACTTTAATTTTCAATTCGATATAAGTATGTACGACGGCGAAGGTTCATAAAGTACCAATTTCTGTGTACGAGAATTAGAAATCATGGTACTTTAAGTTCCTTTGCCGACGATATCTGTTATAATCCTATTAGTTTGGACTGCTATATGAGTGCTGAATCCTATCAACACGAACGCTTATATGTATGAAATCCTTTAATTTTAACGTATGAAAGATTAAAACCAACCAGAACATAACGCTATAGTGATTGATGAACATATGTACACACATGGTGTCACAAGTTGGTATGCAATTTTAGCGTTCTAGGATACGACCAAATATTGTCACCACTAAATTCTTTATTGTTAATAATTTTACATTTTCAACATAAAATTCAGAACGTTAATCCTATTGAGATGTACGTGAATACAGAAAGTGATTGTGAAAATTTTTGAAGAATATAAAAAGCTACGTGCAAAATGCATATAAAGTGGCATGTATATCTAATTGCAAGAAAACATCAAACGCTTTTTCGTTCAACTTATCAAAAACTTCTCAAAGTAAAGTACACATTTAGCGTAAAAAAGCAAGTAAAGTTTCATATAATATTAATATTAATTTTTTACGATGTGATGCTAAAGAACCTGCACGAGAATATAAAACGTGTCTTAAATAAAATGCCATGCTATATAGAACTATATTAATAACAATACTGATTCCAGAACAATACAACAATAATTTATGGATACGAAGCAAGCAAGTTTATAATTACAGTACCAACGACCTCCCTGCGTTTAAAATTATTTGAGAATTCTTTTCGTTTTTATTCCTTACAATCAGAAGGTTCGGAATCTTTTACATAAAAGGACGTTGCTGGGTAACTCGGTGAACATGACTTTGACATATGAAGTAGTTATAATTTATTAAATATAATAATTTTGCTTTAATATTTTGCTTTTAGCGTCTATTTTTCTACAAATGAAAGCTAATTTAATTATAAATACCGCATCATCTAAATACCACAGTGTACCTTAGATGGAGCTTTTGGTTAACAACTTCCGCACGTCCTCTGGCTCAAATGCGTTTCTTCGGCTGCGGGTTCCCTTTATTCAGCTTTTTATTGGAGCATCATTGTATTTTAGCTACAAATCGTTGTTTCGGTGAAAAAATCAATCATTTTGGTTTGATGTAATTACGTACTGTAGTAAATATAATTAACGCCGATTAAAACCTTTTATTGCTTCAAAAAATATTTTCCTGGAGCCAGATGTTAAAATTCTATTCAATTTTTGAGAGTCTGACAATTGTTACCCTCCGTTACGCGCAACTAAATAGAATCGTTGGGAAAGTAACTACAAATATGTATGCATATCTACCTTAAATCAGAAATCAAATGTAACTGAAGTAAAAATACATGAAATTGATAATGAGACTTATGTATGTAATATTACATGTAAGAAACTGAGATTATTGAATTCTTAAGTTACCTACAACAAGGTGAATAAAATATAATTACATACTTCAACCGATTCGGTCATTAGATTTTTCGTATTTTTTTTAATGTTTCTATCTCAGTAATTTGTTCGCATCTATTTGAAAAATACTTCAGGTATCATAATTTTTAAATCTCAGTGTTGTTGTAGAGTTCTGCTTATTAACTTTGACGCCGTTTGTGAGTTCGTCTATGCCTCTTTTTTGTAGAAGGATCTTGAGTTTGTGAAGTCGTACCAGGTTTACCAGGTTGACATTCACATGTTTCGGGATTGAACATGTGTCCACTAGTGCATTCTTTAATTTCCCTACACTCACACCGGCAATTTGTGCGGTCCCATTGCTTTTCGGGGTTCTCTTGACACGTTAAGCGTTCACTGGCATTCTTGCAAACACATTCGCATTCGTTGTGGTCATGTTCCTGGAGCGGGCTGCAATCCTGTATAAGTAAAAAAAATAATTTGACATTAATTAAGGGGTACAATAGTGACAATAATTTTGAAGCTTTCAAAACTTTTGTATTTCTTGACCACTGCACTATAAACTGTTGATCAAGCAAAATTTTAGTTTGTGCGAGAAGCGGTTAGGATTATCTGCCCCCAATGAAAACCATTTGATCTACCCTGTCACATTTTCGCAAATGCATATGTACTTTTTTTTGCATTTTGCACTTTAAATGACATAGGAAGCTCTAAAAAAACTTATAGAACCAAATTCGTATACATAGCAGAATTACCCTTGGTTTCACACGACAAGCACATCGACATTTAGTTGCAGCTTGTATTTCGATAAGCTCCGTCTTGACATATTCCAGCTCATTAGACTCAGCTTGGTATTGGAACCGATTCACCTATAGTTCGTAAAAATGACTTATTTTATTAATGCCTCAAATTTATACTACATTAAGGTATACATTTAGATCTAAACTTCACCTGTACTTGCACACGCGTCGTATTAACTGGTTCGCATTTTAGCAAATTGGATCCACAGCATCCTCCACATCTAAGAAATGTTAAATATTTATAACGGCACTTAATAAATAATAATAAAATTAGCATAAATACAGGGTTTTGAATTTATTAGCTATTGCATATAGGTATATGTACGCACTGATGGATCCGCACACATTTTGGGATAACCAAGAATTCATGTTCTCCCTTGACGGGAACTTCCACTGTTTTTAGCTCTGGCTCACATCCTGCCGCTCGTGTGATTATTTCTTCTGGTGTCTGCAGTCCGATACGGTCTGAAATAAAAATATGAATTTATATGGAGAAGTGGATGACAACCAAGTTGAAAATTGCATCATGGCAGTTGGACAGATAGACAAACGTCAATAGGCAAAATAATAAGTAGCAGAAGCGTTAACATTTGAGTAAAATAAAATCTTGCGTCATATAAATGACATCGTGAGTTTCTGTCGACATGTACTTTCTTCAAACAATTGTTTTGATTCCAGCAAAGTCAAAAGCAAACATAAAAGGTAGGTCACGGTAACACAACTTGACCTATATAGTTGCAATGTAAATAAACAATGGTACTGATGGAAGCAAACAAACAATTAGACATAAACCACATTTCTCTCAACACCCCATGGACTTTATCAAATAAGGTAGGTAGTATAAGGTTAATGTACCAAAGTACTTCAGTTTTCTCCAAGAATTTGATTTACATATACTATTTCTTAACGGGTTTACAGTCAAATACATGTACTTAAATAAACGATTAAGGTGCAACAGCGTCTATTGACTGAATTTCTTACTTCCTGTCTGGTATGATAAATATTGGACGACACACATAAAACGCACAATGAACACGGTGTTAATAACCACACACAAAGAGAATAAATTGCACAGATACATAGAGCTCATGCCCATTGTAGCAAAACTGACATTGCAAAAGCATGACTTTTCATTACAACCGAGGAATTATAATAATACCGGCTGGTGAAAAGCCACCAACAATGCCAGTCCGGGTAAATGAGGTAGAAACTGGTGTTCCAGATTGATTGCTCGGTCTTCTTGGTGGGGTTCTAAATGTGAATCCTTTAAAAGGTACCCGGGGTTTGCTCTCTGACCATATCACATAATATTATTAAACATTTGAAGCTTTTACCTATTTACAACGCTTCATATGTGGAGTAAATACCGAAGGTATATACTTTGTATTATTAATTTGGAAATCTAAAAAGTCGGCATTATCTGCATATAATCGTTTTATGTAAGTATAAAATACATATGTAAGTGTAAATACATGTAACAGTTATGCCGCGTTGTAAAAAGATATGACATAATGTGATTCCATACCTCCAACAGTAGTACCTATCGGTTTGTTATTTAAATCGACCAGAAAGGATTGTCCATTTAATTCATTCACCCTGACATTGGAAACATACTTTCGGAATACGTTAACAACATCGTCTTCGCTGTTCCAGTCTCGGATAAGCTTCAAGGGAATCTAAAAATTAAGAAGTCATTAATCTTCATAAGAGTGTGAGGAAACATTTAAATAGATATTCACGAACACTTGTATTATGTATCTATATCCAATATGGGATCGATCAGGAATAGCGCAAAATGTAATGTCTGGTACTGTCACTCTGAATGGATTACAACTACTCAATACATCCGCAAAAATCCTCTACACATTCTTCCAGTTGAGAGATTGATTTTTGAATGGAGCCGAAATCTCCAGTTTTCCTTTTTAATGTGACCATATTAATATAATTGTCCTGTAGATAGTATAAGGTTATGAATTGCTGGTATCATATCAACGTTACAGTACTTCGTTATGTTTTGAAATTAATGTCTATAAGAGTATATGTACATAGTATAAGTATGCTCTATTAGCTTCATCGGCATCCGTGAGATTACAGATAAACTAATGCAACAGTATAACAATAAGTTGTTTGCAAAACCATGTTTTTGAAGTTATCGGCATATATACTACAATTGCTTGGCTTTTACGATTACATTACAGTGGTTTTAAAGAAGCTTAACCACGAGGAAACACAAATCACGAATTTCATAAGCCATTTTAGATTTTTACTTCCTCGTTAACATCTGCTAAATTACAAGTCTCTTTATACCCCCTCTTCAAGATTCCTCGTAGTTAAAGTATATAGATTTTAATGCGTTTACAGGTATCGAAATAATGTGTATTGGAATCTGTAAAATCTGGTAAATTAAATTTGATATTTAAATGTCTGGTAAACTGAAGTAGGTAGGTTAAATTAGTAGCAACTGATTAATAATAGTATGTAATGTATGTATGTTTACCTTAACAGTTCCTCCAGAGATACCATTCTCATTGGAAATGGTAAGTGGAGTCGTCTCATGTAAATTGGGACGACCGTTCCTGTGAGCTAAGGTTATATCCGATGTCGAAATCACTCTTAGTTGCTTTTCAGAAGACTTGCAGAATTCTAAACGAATAACAAAAACTAGCAGTAGTAATTTTGCAGTTGTCTGTTGCATTTTGACTGTATCAGGTGGCTATATCTTCAGCTCTGAGAAAATGTTTATTGCTGGATAAATCTTAACAAAAGAACGTCAAATAATCTCAATGGTAAAAACACACTGCAACTGCAATCGCTTGCACTTTCATCTTTTATTTTCAGGACTTGTAGAGATATTTATACAAGGAAAACCACTGAAGAGCCGGAAAATGGTGTGACCACGGGAGAAGAGCTGATGACACTGAGTGGAATAAAATCCAAGGAGCGTTTAAGTTCAGGAACTGAAATTGCAAGCTGCTAAGGTTAGTCTATACTGTAGTGGAAGTACGACGAATGGGTCAGTGAAGTAATAATTCAAAACAAATAACCCTTGCTGCAGTGCAGGAACGAGAATACATACAAGAAACTTTAAGTTCTGTAAATGACAGCATGATATGCTGGCTACACTGTGAGTTATCTAACATGTCTTCTCTAACAATCCCTGATGCGGATTTTCAACACGGTACTGTGCAAAATTTATGCACGAATATAAACATGACTCTCCTAAGATCGAATTCTTGGAAAAAGTCGTCACTTATGAATATTTGACTTGGCGTGAGGCTTTGTTGATAGAGATAAAATGTTACCGTTTACCATTTGATCACGTTAAAGGAAGTGCAGTTAATTTCTTCCTCAGACTAAATAAATGTTGCCGAAAAGACGCTCATTCCCACATAAGTCACGTCATTTAAAATACACCCAAATAGACACAGTACTATAGAGTTGAACAAACATGCCTCCGACTCAGACCGCATATTCAACACGCACGTATTAGATGTCTCAACAATACTGGTGGAGTTATATCTATATCTATACAATCAAGACAAACTGAAGGAAAGAGGAAGTTTCTGTAAAGAGGAATTCTTTTTTGAGATCCAACCAAGGCTGTATTCTTTGACCTTCTTTGGATGAAATAAACTAATCAGGTTGAACCACACGAATCCCTCGTCTAGAGAGTAGCGAATGCATATAGTTGTTTGTCTCATTATAGGTAGAAACTGATCGCATTACTTGGCCCATATATTATCTCTGTGATTAGAACCTTGCTCGAAAGATCAACTCCTGACTGGAATCTACGATGTAAATAACAGCCAGCTGGATCTACCTATGATGATTAGAATAGTATGATGTGAGACGTGAGCTTTTAGTATAACAGCAAAGGGTAATGTTAAGGGGCTGCAAAAGTCAACTTCTACAGGTGTGTGTATACACTTGTTGGCATTATATGCAATTACGTACAACTTACATCAACAGTATAATTATCTGTCTTAACGATTAAAAAGCAGGTAAGACGGGTGCTTAACAATAACATAATATAATAACATTCATAGAAGAACAGAATTTACTTGAGCTTCGTATATTTTTGCATTCATAACAAAGGCAAACTAACAAGTAAATTCGGGCATATATCATACTGGTAGAGGCTAACTAAAAGGTTCAACTACTGGTCAAATTACAAGTAATATCTGAGGTATATCTTTCTACATATATATAGATGCATAATATCTATCTGTGTTTGTACATACATAGCCCTCCCATGCTGGTTTTATCTCTTCTCAGCTGCTTATGCATATAGACAGGTGATATGTGACGCAAACGGAAAATTCATGAATTTTCTTATGAAATCACAAATAGAGCAAGGAATTATATTTTGGTTTGCTTTCCCCGAAAATTTAATTGTAAACCAACAAACAAAATATACACTGCAATTAGCGCCTTTACCAAATTTCCTGGAAGTGCGTCTTCCGGATATACGTCAAGATGCGGGGTGCATAACTTTTACATCAAAACATTCTGAAGTACATCATAAAAGTGGTTTTTGGCAAAAAAGACTTACTCTTGTGCTTTTACTGTACATACATACTTAATACCAACCTCGACACAGGAAATGCGTAGTTGATGGCCCAACGATGTTTACTTTGACTAGGACTTCGTACCTTTATACGCTTTGATTTCCTCGTGTATAAAAGGCTCCTTCAGTTAGCTAAACCGCGTTGACGAGTAAGACAGATTTATATTACAAATTTCTTAAAATGTTGTATTATTTAAGTGGTCTACTGCGAGGACGTCAATGATATCTATAGGAAATATTGTCGGTCTGGTATAAGCGAAAGATGAGCTTTGAAGCTACGTGACCTGAACACATGTTTCATGTCACGAATGTAAATGTTTAAATGTTAGTCTAGTTATGACATTAATGAATTTTGAGCTTGGAAGCGTTGGTAGTTGTTATACATACCTAAGCACTCCGCTTAATAAGCATTTCCCGCAGACCCTATTTATCAAGCTGGCGTCCCAGCGATAGTTCCTCATTGCACTTTTCTATATTATCTTTATACTGTTCGTGTATTTAACCGCAATGCTTTACAAAGTTTAGACCATTGAAAATATTCAAGACGGCAGTTTTTTGCGAAACTTGAAAATTGTCTGCTTAACTTCAACACGATCTTCGGAATGGTATAACTAATATAAAGTCCGACATGCTGTAGATGCGTGTATATATGCAAATTAAATTTATTTCGGGCAAGTCAACTTTTTAACGAATTTCATTGAACTTTATAATGTGAATGTTGAAGTTGTCTGTGATTAAACTTCAAAATTCAAGGAAGGACATATGAGTCTACGTGTGTCGTCTGCCAGTCTACATTTTTGAAAAAGACAAATAGAAAAGTTATGTCATTGATATGATAGTTAATGTTTGATTTTCTCTGTGAGTATAACTGCCGTCATGTCAACTAATACCACAAATTCGTCCATAGGTGGTATAAATAATTGCAAACATTATACAACGAATGATTTATATACGTGGACTGATTGACGTCGGTACGCGACTTTGATCCGTTGCAACGTCAATTAATAGAAAATCATTTGTACTGATTACGATAAACATAAACCTTTTGATACAATATATTGATTCTGTTTGTAAAATAAAATCTACTTCCTAATTATGTTTGTCAAATAAAATCCACGTATAACCAAATGAGTAATGATATGCTCATTACAAACTTTTGGAAATAATGGATAAAAACACATTTTAGAAATAATTTAATGCGCCAAATGTGATGACATTTTACATAGAAACTATGGAAATAGAAAGTTGGCTTTGCGTCCAGACTTTCGTTTAGAAACTATAATAGAGAAAAGCATCGTTTTGATTTTAACTTCATTCCGTCTGTTTCTACACATTCTCATGGTAATGCATCAATGTAACAAGCATGACGGCCTTTTATTGTAACAGAAACGATATCCCCAATGTAAAGAAACGAGTAATTAAACCCTGAAGGCACGCCGAGCTAAACTCTTTTTATTCTCTATAAAGAATTTATATAAGCTTTATTACTTTGCATAATAAACACGAAATGCAAACTAGACTAGAAAACCGACAACATTTCAAAATATATTATTCCATCGATGTACAGGCGAGCATACAAACGTGTGTTTCAACTTTATATCAACGTTATTATTTCTATCCGAGTTTGTCAAAAACAAATATTGAAGCTCCATCCTGACAATTACGCTCTCTCAAAATGTTCAGGAAGAATTTGAAACATGACACCCCAAGCTTTGTCAATCTGCGTATATAATAGCTTGGGAGTACAGCTTAGGCTTAAGGCCTTGCTTCGCTTGCTCTGAAGTTAATCTAGTGTGCATCCAGTTATCATTTTTACAGAGAATCAGTACCTCTATAGTAACTTTTAGTATGCCGAGTATCAAAATACAGGAGCGTTTACATGGTTTGCAGTATGTAAGTATGTCAAATTTCCATTTGTACTATGCTTGGCTAATTAAGTTGATTTGATTGGCAACTATGGAAGCCTCTGAGGACTCTGTCATATAGATTTCATTGCTGGTAAAAATTGTGTTTATATCAAAGAAGTTATTCCAGCTCTACTCTATAAAATAATGATTTGATGCATATTCATCTAACAACATTAAAATGCATATTGGTACCTTTAAATACCAGTGGTTGATAGGAATGTAATGTATTTTGCTCAGCATGTCCGCTATATACTACTTCAATCATAAACTAGTAATCTCATAATGACTATATAAAAGCGTGGGGAGAAAGAGTCACCACTCTGACAAGAATAAGCAAGTCAGATAGTTGTAACTACCTTGAGCCAGTCCGTGAAAAGCACGGAATCCTAACAATTAATTTTTCAGTCGTTTTGCTCAAGTCTTTCTGTAGCTAGTTGCACGCCCGCAAGCACCCTGTGTTATCATTTACCTGTGACCCTAAAGGAAAAAATATATTTCTATAACCTTATCCTTCACGTCTCAATACAATCATATCCAAATTATTCTTCATTTTATAATTCACTGCCGGATCGAAACAATGGCCTGCCCTATGCAGTAAGTTTGACCTTTCACTATCTCCAGATTTTGGAAAGTTTTTATTGCACGGTTTTAGCACTAGGAAATCCAAAGAAATAATATAACACTATAAATTGAAATAATTATTCTAGAATCAATCAAATGTTCTAAATAAATTATAATAAAAGCAGTAATAAAATATGTAATAAATAAAAATAATAAAAAACAGTAATAAAATAAATAAATAAAACAAAAATGAAATAATAAAAAACAGTAATATAAATAAATTAAACAAAAATGAAATAATAGAAAACAGTAATATAAATAAATTAAACAAAAATGAAATAATAAAAAACCGTAATATAAATAAATTAAACAAAAATGAAATAATAAAAAACAGTAATATAAATAAATTAAACAAAAATGAATTAATAAAGAAATACAAAAAAAATTGTTTTAAAATTATTTTTTTGTCCGTATTACAGAGATATGGACCAGTTTGGCTGCAATATGGCGGAAGTTAATGAGGGACTTCTTTACGGAGAGTATTTACAGCTGGATAAGGTTCTGGATGCCCAGCGCCTGGTCAGCGCTGAACATAACAACGAAGTTCATGATGAACATCTTTTCATAATTACTCATCAAGGTAAGCCAGAGAATTTTTGCGTGCCAACTATTTGGGAATATTTAAAGCGTAAACGCAGAAAACCTGTAACATTATTTATCCAATACCTTAAGATTATAATAATTCGAGACTATAAACAACATAAATAATCCTTGATGATGTGGTTATAGTCTGCATATAATTGGGAGTCAAAATTTAATGCTTTTTAGTGATGAAAAAAAGCTAAAATTGGCATGGGAGAGAGTAAAACAAAAGGTAACTGGTAATAAAAACCCAAGCTAGCCAAACGTATAATAAATTACCATGTGCGCTTATTTAGAGATAATTCAAGTGGTATGTTTGGGGCAGGTGTTGGTAGAGGTTAAGTAACCTGTGCTTACACAAGTTGGGACAGTGCATATAGAAATCGGCCGGAAGCTAAAAACGTTACAATTCAAGAACCTTTCGTAGGAATTAATTATTGAGTTTTTATACTGTATCGTAAAATTTCATTTACGTAAGTACGGAGAGTGGTTCGTTGGTTAATTGCAGCATAAAATGATTTTTTGTTAGTTATTAGATCCTAGAATAATTAATTTTAAATATCTGTAGCTGTTTTGCATAACCATTTAATCTTCTATCTCCCTTCCTAGTAGTATACAGTCGAAAAGAATGCTCCAACTTTTTCTAGTTTTGGCTTCAAGGACTCGAGTATACAGATTTCGAAATAATCATATTGTAAGAAACGATCAGGTCGTATAGGACGTTTGCGTTCAAGACGTTATCTCCTTGTTTTCATCAACTCTGTAACTCTGTATAATTAGCTGATTATTTTTTTATTTATGATGCAACAACTGCGTTCGATTGATTTAAGCATATTTTAGGACATCAGTATTCTTTCTTTTTTTCCTGTAGCTTATTGGAGAAATTTGTTATACTTGTACATAGAAGAAGCCACGTTGTAAATGGCTTACCTACCTATGCTGTAATAAGACCGCTCCTTCATTTTTATGATGAGTGATTGGAGGGAGCATCAGTTCAGAAAATATGACATTATGGACTGTCAAAATATGTTGCAATAATATAAACGCATATTGACTTTACGAACGCACATAAATCTATTGAGAATATAGAATCTTGGAAATGCCAGCTATACTTATAATTGCCATTTCATGTTTTTAGGGCTAACCAATGGCTAATACAACGCTTTTAAATATAAATATATATTCTTAGCACATTATGTAGCATATCTTAGTATTTATGTGATATTACGACTTTAGCTGCAGGAATTTAACGTCAGTAAAGCTTAAATATACAACTTTATAGGCTTCGTTACTTAAAGCCGGTGTTATGTGACTGTCTCAGATACTTTCACGAAAGGGTGAAGTTGAAGTTCCATTTTACAATTCATTTATTTTGCGCACTGACTAATTGTACAACGGAATGCATACAAAATAGTATATACATAGTTATAGTATATGTATAGTTATAGATTTATAGTTATAGTTACATTTCAACCAAATTTTATCTTATCATGAATAATGTGTATGATATTTACAAAGACATTCACTTGGGATGCCGAAAGGAACAAGAAACTGTGTATGATATTCATTCATGTCATGTCATGCAGTATTAATTTAAGGCGTATCTGCCTGGAAATATGTATCTGTAAAAGTATAACGTAGGTCATTGGTAATTGAAGGAATCAACTGTTAATTTGGTTTGCATGAGCGAAAACTGGAACATAGTTTTGCTTCTTGTAAGGGGTGTTACATAATTATTTACACATATAAAAGTAAGATGGTAGTTGTATAGACTCCGTCCAATATGTATGTCTCATGTTTCACTATAGGCACATGTTTAAAGGCTGTATATATAATTCTTAGACGTAGTTTCTAAACCTTCTCAAGTCACTGCTTGAATGAAATACAGAGTATATGTAAATACTATTATCGCTCAACTGTACAAAGCTAATTGCCATCCATATATGCGCTTGTATGCTCGCAACCACTGGAAAGTATGGAAAGTTAGTTTCACAATCCCTTTTCATCTCAAATTCTTAAGTAGTTATGATGCAAGTTCTGCATTTCATCGCAGAATGTGTGTCAGTGGTTCTATAACTCCTACTCCTTATACTTGATACTTCAAGGGAATAGGGAAGTATCAAATGCGCAATAATGCCGACCGAATCTTGCTTTTTGTTCGCAGCAAATAACATGTACTCATGTATGTACATTTTCCACTCGCTTAAAAAACAGGAAACAAGCAAAATAATTGATGCTCCTGTATTGATTGTTTGCAATGGTATTGCAATATCCTGTTGAAACAACGTTACATTTTGGAAGTAGCACATTTGTATTTTTTATGTTTTAGTAATGGATGAGCTTCTGTAAATCGTGTAGTAAATTAAAACAACAGTACAGTATATTCGTTCAATAAATGCACTTACTTCAGTCTTTTACTGTGTATGGCATTTGCATACATAGGGACATACATATACACGACCGTAACTCAAGCAGTATACAATACATACATACACGAGCATGTTCACACTTTCACTTATGAGGCTGCATAACGTTAGTATTATACGACCCGGGTCTTCAAGTGAAAGCTACAGGTGTACACACTTTCTAACTAATGAAAACGAATCTTACATACGTACGTACCTGATTGGCTTGTTAGAACTTGATACAGGGAAAACGTTTATATGTAGTTTATGGTAGATTTATGGTAAAAAATCAGAAATATAATATACGAATTTAACCATAATTAATAATTATGAATGCAGTTAACTGTACATGGCTTTTGCTATTTTTAAACGCTTAATGATTCCCGTAACTGACGTTCATGACGGTAATGAAGTTTTAGCTACTAATCACCCTCCAATTTGTTTTACAGCATACGAACTCTGGTTCAAACAAATTCTGTTTGAAGTAGACTCCATTCGGCAGCTGTTTATTAAAACCGAATTAGATGAACGGCGAATGCTGGAAATTCTGAAGCGAACTCAGCGCTGTGTACTAATTTTGAAGGTAAACTTGATTTGCGATATAAAAATTATGCAGTGTTTACCTTCCCTGCTTTAAAGATTTAGTGATAGTAGTGTGGCATAATAAACGGTATTTTTATATATAGCTACTTGTGGATCAAGTCATGATTTTGGAAACGATGACACCATTAGATTTCATGGAATTCCGGCATTATTTATCTCCGGCTTCTGGATTTCAATCTTTGCAATTCCGTTTGTTGGAAAACAAGCTTGGAGTTCGTCAGGTAGATTTAAAAATTATTTTAAATTCCGATTTTGGGTTGCATACATCATTTTATCTACATTTATATTCATGAAAACAATTTCCTATAGGAAAATCGCGCACGTTATAACCAAGCGCATTATCAGAAAGTGTTCTCTGAAGGTTCTCAAGCTACACAACTTAGGAACTCGGAAGTTGAGCCCTCGCTCTGTGATTTAGTTCAGCGGTATAAAATATATTTACATACTTTAATGGTTGCTCAAAATGTAGTGCAACTGGTTTGTTTTAATCATATATGTATTCACAGATGGTTGGAACGAACTCCAGGTAATGAAGAAGCTGGATTTAATTTTTGGAAAAAATATCAGAAAGTTGTGGAAAAGGTCCTATCGGTGGAAG
The DNA here is from genome assembly GCA_034696945.1 of Lipothrix lubbocki. Taxonomy (NCBI): domain Eukaryota; kingdom Metazoa; phylum Arthropoda; class Collembola; order Symphypleona; family Sminthuridae; genus Lipothrix; species Lipothrix lubbocki. The sequence goes on from JAQGAK010000267.1 coordinate 26,134, forward strand.
AACAAAACGCCAAGGTAGGATAATAAACCCAAGAATGACTGTAACAATATACAGAAGACTATTACAACTGTGTAGTTGTGCTTACTATATAAGTAATGAGATTATTAAATGTTTGTGCAGAGAGAAACCCATGAGCAAGCTAGGGCAACGTTGATGCACAACATTTCCAAGAAAAAGGAACAGTTTGAATCAGTGTTTGATGAAAAAATACATGATGCTTTGGTTAAAAGAGGTGAACGACGCTTTTCGCACAAGGCACTGCGTGGGGCCATTTTAATCACTTTTTACAGGGACGAGCCCAGATTTAATCAACCCCATCAGTTACTTACGGCTCTTACGGACATTGATGCGCTTATAACCAAGTGGAGATGTAATGAAAACTTTTCCCGCAATACCATTAACGATAAGGCTCATCACAGGAAAGTCTAAAATAATTTGTTTTACAGATAACCACGTAATGCTTGTTCAAAGAATGCTGGGATCTCAACAACTTGGTACTGGAGGATCATCCGGATATCACTACTTACGCTCGACACTCAGGTTAAGACCTTTAGATACTGTAAATTTTATCTTCTGTTAAAATGGTGACAATGAACTTCAAATATTTTTGCAGTGACAGATACAAGGTTTTCTTGGATTTGTTCAACCTGTCTACGTTTTTGATTCCCCGAGCTTTCATTCCACCACTAACTCAACAAATGAGATACCGTCTAAGTTTGGTGGAAGCACTGGGTGATCCCAAGGATGCAGCCCCCATTCAAACCAATGGAGAAGACGAAGACGATTGAAAAGGCGTTAACAATAATACATTATTATAGAATCGGATGTATTTCGAGATAAATACTATAGTAGACAACTCAACTTACAATTTTTTAAATCAACAAAAACCACATGTACACATTACGTTATGACTATTGCTATTCAGATAAATCTAGTTACTGGTTCAGACAAAACTTATGCATTTCCATAGACAATTTACACAAAAATGGGTTTGAAGTAGTAAGATACAAAATAAAAGAAATAAACATGAAAGAGGATCAATGGTAAACGTTTGTAACGATAAAGTGCTTTAATTAGATGCAGGGATAGATACGTCCATGGGCTGGACCCCTGATGAAATAGGTGCATCCCCACCCCCACGTGCTGGATCAATTTCGTGAAACATAAATTCTTTCTGAAATTCATCCAAGTGCTGCATGGATCTACGCTCATCCACGAAGAGTGTGTACACCTTGGAAATGTCATCCTTGGTTACCTATTCAATTTAAAAACATTTATAATGACACATGACAATTAAAACTTTAATAAGTTAAAGGGCATTATCAAACATGTACACATTAAAATTTGAAAATATATGACGGCTATAAAATACCTCATGAGATTTTCTTCGGCGTGCAACGACTCCAGCGGTTGTGATTAATTGAATAGCGTATCGCAAAGACGTATCCATAGCAAGTCCAGTCAAAACCAGCATAGCATCTGTTGTCAGTTCACAATCTTCCTCTTCACATCGAATCTTCAAAATATCTTGCATTTCCTTCCTCGCGTAAGGCGTTGTTCGTATTATAATCATTCGATCCAAGAGATCAATTGGAATTCCATGAGGTGATTGGTAATTCGTACCACGAATTCGTGTGATGCCCCTGTTAGTAGCCATTATGATCACGGGTGACATTTCATGCTCCAACGCACGATTTAAGAACGAGAAACATTCAATGTCAAGCATGTGCACCTGATAATACAAAATACAAATTATATATATTAAACACAATATTCCTTAAGACTTAAAAGTGAACAGGAAGTCTCCAAATGAACAACTAACCTCGTCAATAAAAAGAACCCCAGGAGCGATCTCTGCTTTTCCTTCTTCACGCCATTCCGCAACTTTGGCATTGATTTGATCCCTAACTTCACCTTTAATTTCACCAGTATCACCCGAAAATAGAGCTAAAAATCCTTGGGTTCTCGAATTGATCACGTCAATTTCGTGCAAACTAACAGTATGAACAACTTCTTTTCTTTTTTGAAGCTCTCCGTCAGGACACTGGACGTATCTGTTTTCATTTATTACGATTTGTTAATATATATGTATTATTAATGTTCAGAAATCTATAAATTCATCATTAGAAATTACCTAGTCTGTGCACCAGTAGCATCATAGTCTCTGGCTCGGGAAAAAGATCGTCCTAATTTAGTAACTTTGCCAGTAGCCTTATCAATGGTAATAACATCTCCGGCTTGAATCTAAAATTTAACAGTAACCCACATTAATGAAAATTACAACCGTGTTAATACCTCTTGGTCTGGTGCAGATTCGAAGAATTTTCTTATACCTTCTCTTTCATAATGCAGTCTATCATTTTAGTTCCCAAGTCGTAAATAGTTTCCATGTCCTGAGTTTTCAGGGTAAGCTTTCCGATTTTTTGACCACTCCCAGAAGCAGGGCTGTCTACCATTATTTCAACAACTTCACCTTCGATAATCTCAGTCTCTTCCCTAGAGACAACAACAAAAATTACTCACACCCTCACTTTTACTACGTTTCAGGCATTATTTATTCAACCCAAACTATTATTTTCTTACTTAATTCGTACTCCAATGGACTTTCGGATGGCTTGAGTCAATGCCTCTGTTTTACTCATCTCCAAGGAATATATTTCCGAGGCTGCCATGTTAGTAAATGGTGTATCTTGTCCAAGAGCTCGGGACATTCCCATGGCAATAGCTGTTTTGCCGGTTCCGGGTTGCCCAGCCAAAAGAATTGCCCTTCCAGCTATTTTCCCTTCTTTAATCATCTCAAGCACAATCCCAGCGGCTCGGCGGGCATGGAGCTGCCCCACCATTCCTTGGGAGGTCTACAAAGTTCACAAGATAAATACATTTAGATGTGCCCATATTAAAAGGCCATGCCATGACGACTAAATCGTAAAAGCACTATTTCGTATACTACAAAAGAAGGAAAGTAAACACTTTTTAGAATCACAAAAAGTCAGACCACAAACTTCTCCATAAATTTATTCTATGACATAGCATTGTTTTTGGCATGACTACTTTGTCCCTCTAACACTTTTTGATTTTCTAAAACATGATCCAGACAAATAGAAATTTTAAGGGGAAAAAAATTCGAGCATTACCTGTCGCGGCTCCAAAGCATCATCAAGGCCTAAACCTCGGATGTGGGAATGGGCTCCACACCTCTCCAGGAAAGTTACCTCACGCTGTTCAGGGACACTCACGGTTGATGGTTGCTGAAATTTCGAGAAAAAACATGTTGTTAAGTACTTTTTCCATGGATATAAATTAAAATTTTGGATAAAAATCAGAGGTGATCACTTACCGCCATGTTGTTTGCTTGTAATGTAAATGTGTGATCAATAATCGCGGGCTTTTGTGCTCAAAGTTTTTCCTCTCAATTCTTTTAGCGCTTTCCGTCAAGCAAGTCGTGCTAACAAAGGCTCAGAGAGGTCGCCTGGGAAACCTTTCCTAAACTAATGCTTAACTGTGTACTTGCGGTTTTGATTTTTACTTTAATTATTTTTAATACTGCTATAAATTTTAATTAAAAGTATATTACTATATTGTATAATTTACAATAATAATAAGAAATAATAATTATATTATTTTATTTAACAACTAATTCATTTAATCCATGTGAATGAACTTTACTTATACTCTCTCAGCGTCTCACGATCAGCAATTTTATTAATGATTTATTAAATTATTGATAATGTAATTAGTACACATTATTATTAATAATAATAATCATAAAAACGCGCAAAATAACTGTACTTGGAATAATAAATGCGTAGAAAGATGAGCCAACTATTTAGATAATAATATTATTAAATTATGATGTTAATGCATTAATATTACAAATATTGATACTTTTACATTTTGCAAGACTAGACAAGTAATGATTTTATATAATAATTACCAATTTAATTGTATGTATTTTAATTACAAAATAATTTAATAAAAATTGATCTATCCCACAATAATCAATTTGTTCTAAAGGAAGTAAACGGAGAATACGATTGACAATTTTTTTTGGCTTTTTATTACATTTTTTATTGTTTATATTACTATGACATAATATAAAATACAATATATTTTTTAAAATTTTACTATTTTATAGGTTTATTCAGGATCATTTAAATTTATTGCATAATAATTTTTAGCATATTTATAGCAATAGAGCAATTTGTTAGTGCTGGGATGGTCCTGTCCCCAGTGCGATGTTCATGAGGACCAGGCAAGGCCCAGTGCAAACAGTTGCAGCAATGATTTACATTCTTCCGGACATAATAGCCAAAATAGCAGAAGCAGCAAGGAAGATGTAAGATGCTTGGAAGCCGAAAGCTCCGTTGTCAACTGTAAAAGTAGTTTAAGAAAAAAGTTTAAAAAAAAGTTCATGTGTTATCATAATAGTAAAATTTATACTTATGTATAGTAATAATTACTTATGTATAGTATAATTATTATATATTACAAAATTCAAAATAAATAGAGAAATGTTAAATAATAATTCTGATTCTCCTTATACCTGTTTGTTCTTCAACAAGATACCGTCCCACAGTTCTGACCGTCCTCACCATGAAGTCTAAATTGTCATCTGTGACCATTTCCCTGACGGAACACATAGAGCGACAGCCATAGCGCAAGCTTCCTATGTGTACACAGATTTATTAAATAATCATTACAGATAGTGTAGTTATAGTATTTACTGGAATATGGTTGAGACACAGTAATCACATGTGTAAGGTAGTGTCAAATGCTTCGACTGCAATGTGGAACCGCTATCTTACTTGTGTCAGTTAGAGCCACCGCTGGGAAGTCCCACTGTCCTATAGTTGGATGCGTGTTCCAGAAAGTAGCTTGTTCTGACTTGAGGAAATGTAGTGTGGCTTCCGAATTGAAAATATTGGGGGTGAACTCAAAACGAATTAATTTCGCATCATAAAATGTACTGTGTGATGGTTGAGATGTTTGTCCATCCGATGGTTTGCGGGAATCCTTATCCTTACCCACCCTATCCCAAGATTTTTCAATTCTGTCGGCCATAGGGCTATCTTTGTCATTATTTCGGTGAACTAATCCAATAAAATTGCCAGCGTATCTGTTTTCAGCTAATCTCAAGTATGTTGTACTGAAAGACTAAAATAAAACATCCATTCATAAAATTTAGCAGGCATCAAGACTTTACTTAAACGTAATCTGACTCTCTGGTTACTACCTTGTCCATATTAATATTCTTCACAAGTTCAGAATCATCGGTGTTGTTAAAGTTCAAGATATTATCTAAAACCACAGCTCCCTTGAACCCCTTCCTGCCGTCTAAAAATGCTGGTAACCATTTGTCGACAAGGTGATGAACGCCTGTAGTCCCTCGAGTAGAGACTTCATCCTGAAGTAGGGATATTAAAATGGAAGTATATTAATTGTATGAAATACATATCAGCAAGAATTCAGTTTTTAGCAGCTTCGTCGGACAAGTTAATAATGCGTCACCATATATTCCAGGAGTATATAAGCAACGCGATGTCACAATAAGAACAATTTACAACTTACGTATTTTTTCTGGGCCACGTCGGTAAATGCAAAAATGACAGAATTTTTCAGATCGTAAGACTTGTCGGGCAAGTATTCTAACAGAGATGATAAGATGGTGAGCAAAGCTACCACACCGGAGCCTTCATTAACATTATTGGAAGTTCTTCCTATTGAGCATAAAACGTCATAAATGAATGTAGCTATAGATCATTTTCAAAGATAAATAAAATATAAAAAAAACAAATATGGGAACTCCTACAGGAATTGGGCCTAAGAGGCTGAAGGAGGGAAAAATAATGATAAAAAATTGCATTCCAATATTTCAATATACACCATTGACTATGTATTCCTTTGCAAATTTACCCGTATCGTAGTTGGCAACCAGCATGATAGGCTCATCATCAGTCAAGTTCACACTTCCATGAAGCACCAGAATAACGTTAGTACCACTGACTGTTTGATGATTCAAAGTGACCATTATGTCTGTATCAAATGTCTGCGTGTAGTTCGTTGCCGCAAATTCTTTTTGGGAGGCACGGAGTTGTGAATGTTGGATTTGTTCCTGAATGAACTTTAACATACGTGCCCTGCCCGGCCCTTCCGTCGGATGTCTAGATTGGCTAAAGTCAACATCGTGGTGCATAAATGTCGATCTTAATAAATCCTTGGTGGAACTTGATCCTCCTATCAAACGTTCTTCTGGAGCTGCAAGGCTAGTTCCTGTAACACATAAAATGTATAACATAAAAGGATGCTGACTCGACAAATTGTAAAATCGCAAGGTGACATAAAGTGATAAGAAGTATCATTCTATATCCTTCATATTCTGAACATTATGACATGACTGTCCTTCAGACAGCGTAATAAAACTCAAATGCAATTACTCTCTCTGTTGACATCACGACTAAATTCGCAACTAAAAAACAATTCCATGTATCTATCTTTGAGGCAGTGAAGCTGTTGTGGTTTAAATGACACTTCAAAGTATCTAAAGTACCTTATATGAATCAACTCAGGGCCGGAATGATTGAGAAATTACACACGCGAAAAACAAATAGCTGTCTGGCAGTGCGGATAAAGGTGGGCGATATAAAACTTGTTTATGATCATATTACATAATTCTACATGTAAGCACACCGGATGTAGCACAAAATTATATTGTCAAAAATATTTCTATTATGTTTAATACTCATCCCTGTGTAAATTTTGTATTGGAAATGTCTGCAAACTCATCGCTTGTATGTTTCTACAGGTGACAGGAAACGTTTAGGTTTCGCCAAGTATGTATATTAAAGCTTCGAAAAAAAGTCGTTTGTGGTAATGGTGGATTAGTCATCGTTATTTAATTATACTGGCTGAGCAAATTTTGGTATGCAGTTTTAATGTGAAGAAAAAATTACGCAAAAATGAATATGTTGAGTAGCGTGTTTTAAAATGTTATTTTGCACAGTACGGATATTTAAAACTTAAGTCAGGAATTTTCAGAGCACAAATCTGAAAATAATTTTATAGTTTTACTTTTCGCTTACTCAAAGACTACGTAAAATGATTCTACCTTTCTGTAAAAACTGACGGTAATACGAAACATTCAGTAAGTTAGGATTTTAAACTTTGTATTAGTCTGAATGTGTTGTAAAAAATAGTAAGGTTGTGGGGCAAAGTAATGAAAACGTAAATGTGTCACCTACAAAGTAATACACGCGCATAAAGATGCTTTTTCTTTCGTAAAAATACATTATGTAATTATATGACTTACATAACGTAAGTATGGAGTTACATATTTACGTTTGCCTATTCCGTTTCCGAATATCCCAACATGAGTAACATTTGTATAGGCATGAAATTAATTTATCAAAACTTCAATTAATAACTGTGTTTAGACAAAATTCTAAAAGGAACTACTTCCAAAGTTGTATATTTAATTTATTACATTATTAAAGTTATTAATTAAAATATTAAAGCAAATATCTTACCAGCTAGAAGGGAAACCAATAATAAAATCCTCCAACCCATGATGGCGGTCTAAATGGTATTATAGTCTGGATGTAAAAACAACAAATTAATTAGTCGGCGTCGTCAACCAACTTGTGCACCGTAAGTGTCCGCTTGTCAAACTGTAACCTTTTTAGATGCTAAAATTCAACCCAACTGACAAATTAACGCTTGACTGAATGAAGATTATTTCACTCAGTGTCGCTGTTTAAATAAAGATAAAGATATACAATTATAGACTCAGATTAGATATGTACGCACAAAATGGATATTGCAGTATCTATTATCTAATGAACATGATGATTTCATTACGATTATGTATATGTACCGGTGACTTTGTGGTAATTTGTTTCCTTCGCAGACTTTGATTGTCTACTTACGTATACGGAATACTAATGGACTATTTCCACTTTTCCATGAACTAAATTTATATCATCTATTTACTTTGATTTTGCTTATTTACGTGATACAGCTCCCCTGATGTTGTCACTTATTCTCCGAATACTGTAGCTGCTGTAAGCGTAATTTTTAACGTGCAGAAAAATATTTTCGTTTATTACAATCAAATATTTGAAGAATTCTACATATCTATATCTATACTATACTAACGTTAAGGCATTGCAACTAGTCATAAACACTATTTATCTGTAAATAGTTTACTTATCATTAGTCATTCTAAATCATTACACGACGGCTGAAAGCCCCCCGAAAATACTATTGAACCATATAATATGTACAAGTACAAGGAAATAAGCTCAAAGTTCAATTCAAAACCTCTGACGTAAGGAACGAAAGTAAGTACATGTAAACAAGCCGGAAAAATGTGGTCGTTGCAGTTACTGGGTGTCTTACTATTATACAGCTCAATCACCTTGTCATTCCGGTGTTATCTATAGTCGGGGGTACCACTCACTAAATTAACTTCATAGTCATTATCAGTACAAGTATTTTAAAGGGGTATATTAGGTATGCATCACTACATTAATAAAAACCGTCCGTTCTGCTATCCGGTGTGCAAAACACTTTTGCTATGTATGTATGTAGTCTCCTTTTACCTTTACCAGCTCTGGAGCTAACTTTTAACTAAATTCCATAAGTTTCCGGGTACCCTACTAAGCATCCTAATAAAAAAAATCAAATATACATATATTATGTCACTATACACCCTCCACCTTCCCTTAGTTCGATCAGCATGTTGACTCATAGTTGGTACAGCTTATTCTGTCTCCGATAATGTGCGTAGGATGAGGCTGGCATTAGGAATTAAACTTTAAATGCTAATTTTAAGCTTGAACCATGAGTTAAATAGTTAAATTAAATAGTTTCATAATTTATTTGAGATTTTACTCACAATCAGAATATAGATTTTAAGAATAATTTCTAGAATTGCGTGACATTATTATGACACAGATAAATAGTTATGACTATATAGGAAGTACAAAATAGGGATGCCATAATCATACGTATAGATAAGGCAAGGTTGTTGATCAAAGCATTGCTCACATATATTACCACGAAAATACAATGTCTCAACACAACTGAACAAGTACATGATTCATCGAAGGTGCATACTATTAGTAAACAAAGACCAAAAATACTATGATTTCATAAACTGACTTAAGGTGTGAGACAAGGGGATAATCTTATTTTTTACATAGATAGTTTACAAGCAATCGGATTCTTATCGTCCTTTTTGGCGCCATACTAGAACAGAACGATAGTTAAGTAGTAGTTAATAATTTATAGCTGAATTTTCAAGATATTTAGTAAAATTGACTACAAAAACAAATGATCTAAGAGTGCTTAAACTAGATTTTTGATTCTTGACGTGACTAACCGGCTTTTTATTTTATTCGGAATTTGATAGACAAAGATACGTGGTAAATTATTGTTTTAACAGTTTAATCATTAATCAGTATGGAAAATGCTTGATTCTTTTGCAAAAAATAGGAGAAAGTATAAGTTCGGCAATGAGGCAGATGAAGTTAAATAACGTGGACGGTATACCGACGTCATAGCATCGTCAGCAGTAGTGGTGAGCCCGCAGAGAAGCCGAAAGAAAGGCAGAACAGGATGAGCAACTGGCATAAGGAAAGAGAATGAATACTACATACGGAACTTTTCGATCCAAACCAAGTTTAGTCTCTATTTCAGATTGCCTTGTCGAAGGAAACCTAAGGAATTTCGAGATACGAAAGCAGAGGATCAGTGGCTTGCACGGTCTTCCCAATACAGCTTTAACTGATACGGATCCAAATCTGCTTTCACCTTCTCATACAGCTTCAATGCATATGTATACATGTATGTACTTGATATATACCGAGACTTAAAACCGGCACCAGCAATAGCAGAAATAGGTTTTAAGTTACAGTTAAAGTAAAGCTGAATAAAACAATGCGAGGGAGCGACAACAAGCGTAAGGTAAGGGATATAAAAGCAAGGCGATTTTACCGCGTAAACTTCAGATTTTGCATGAAGAACAATCATATTATTCCCACATTCGTCGTATATATGCGCGTAGAGAGTCGTATCCAGATGTAATATTCTTCAGCCGTCAATTGGAAAGAAGGTGAACGGATGAAGAACCACAAATCCCAGAGAATAATGACATAAAATTGCCTCGCACAAAAGGCTCTTCCAGCTCTATACCAAGTTTCAGTAGACGCTCTCCTGTGTAAATACGGAAGAATGACGATTACGACTGAAAAACATCTCCAACTGGTCTACTGGTGAGCTGGAAAAACGGATAAATTGTCTTTTTTCCCTTATCCTCCTGTGGAGCTCCTACAAGATTTTTACTGATATCAATTTTTCATGCGCATTCTAATTCTTTATTATTGGGCCTATATATATATATAAATATACCTTCGTTCCGCTCTTATACGGGTTTATACCTCTGGAGCAACATTCACCCACAGGTAAAATTCTTCTTGCTAAAGCAAGCATATTCGAATAAAAAAAGAACCTACATATAACAACTATCCAGGAGACTGACTTGTGCGACAGAGCTAAAAGCTTCAATGGAAGTTATCGTATGTATGAAACGATTCCTTCGTGTGCAAACTTCAATAGCTTGATTGACGAAAATATACATTTGGGTTAAAATTTATATTCACGGGGCATTTTACAACTTCAAAGTTTTGACTACTTGATAAATTTTAATTGGATGAAATTTCATAATTAAAATAATAAACAGATAAACATAATAAATCAGAAAACAAGGTTGAATACAAAAACAAATTCACATTTACAATATAAAAACATAAAGGGAAATACAGAAAGCATATAAAATTAATGCAATGTTGCTTGTGCTCATAATGTGAGGATATGGTAAACAATCAGTCATTCAAGACCCTGAATCGAATTAAAGATCAATTCTGAACAGATACGAGTGAAGTTGATGAAATGTGAACGTGATTTGGACTGACATGAATTGCATGAACGCAAATTTAATATTAGCAATAAAATCTCAAGCGGTAAAACTCTTTCATGCACAAGGAGATTTGACATATTTACTGAATAAATTTCCAGTCGATACATTTTTGAAATTCACAATAAGGCTTTATGACATGATTTACTCCGTTTCATACACAATGGAATTTATTGTTAGAGGTGTCAAGTTTTAAATTCATGTACGATTTGGTTACGAATAACAAGTTAAAATCAAGATTGGTGAGTGTCCAAGGATTCAGATGGGGCTGTCTACGACCAGAGGAAACGGAGCAGAAGAAAGAAAAACAGATGGAAGGAAGTAGCAAGAGGCCAATAATGCAAGTCGGGCTTTCCAGAACGGCTACCCCTGCCAGTTTAGCTTTGTCTAGGTATTTCATCTCGGATGAGTTTCGCAAGACGCATCATTCCCTACGAACAACATTAAGGCACATTAGTTTGTCAAATCCTTTTCAATGTTACTGTCATGATAGTAAATAATAGTGTACACATTTTGGTCGAGCAGCAGTTATATAGGGCTTATTAACATTTAGTAAACCTAGCATATATGTATGCTCATGAAGAGTACTTCGTACGCAGGGAACTGTTGTAAGTTAATTCAGTAATTTATGACAAGCATTCCACTGAATGCACACTTGAAACTGAGAAGTAAGATTATTCTACTAAGAAGTGGCTGAAACCGTGGGAAAGTGAGTGCGAATTCATAATTTATGAAGTAACGCTGACACTAACCAGCTTATCAGTACTTCATGAATGAAGAATCAACAATAATGTTCTCAGAAAATCCGGTATACACAGTTAACCGCAGTCTTTAGTGGGCTAAGTCATCAACAGTGAAATTTCATTTCGTTTATGAATAGGCTTACCAATTCAATGTTTCTACATACTTACCAGTGACTATTAAAACATAAACTTCATTGGTACACCGCTACGCCACAAGAATGTAGTAGCTAAATATCGCATATCTTACTATTAAAGCCCGGGTTCTGGACCTTTTCCTTGTAATCAAGTTTAAGCTTAATTCCTACACAATGCTCAATAATCCATGAGCTAAATCCATATTTTAATTTACAAAATAATGAAAGGACAAGATTGTAAGTATGTACTTCAGAACTATGAGCAATTCTGGTAAATTAAGTACCACGTACCAAGAACAGACAGTACATGAATAATGTTGTCCAATTCATCCTTCCAACTGTAGTATTACTCTGAACGTCATATGTATTACGAGTGCCTATACATGTATATGTATGCACACCTTTCGCAGCAGTTACGCAAGACTGAGCTCTTGTATAGTAAGAGATCCAATAATTTTGGAAGCGATCCAGGGCGACAGCGGTACAGTGTAAGTAGTAGTAATTAGTATCTGTAACTCAATTCTAAAGAGTGCTGCTGGAAGTAACGCTTACACCGAAGTACACATACAATAGAACAACATAATCGTCAAGCTTGCATAATCGTAAGGTGAAGCAAACTCTACCATGTTACATAAGTCTACGAGTTTATTAAAGTTAGACGAGAGTCATTGTTCAGCAACTGAATCCGACAGTTTTATTTACAAAAGAACACAAGAAACTACCAATATATAATTCTTGCTGCTCGACAGACCCAACTTGTCTATCACAGTTACATACTGTACTCAAATAAAACTTTTACGAACACTCAATGGATTGTACGCGTCCTCTAAAAAATATACACACTCCACAGTCATGTATTTAACTTTACTTTTCCAGTTTCCCCATGTATGTATCTGTATACTGTCCTATAGTTTATGTTGGGTCAGCCGATTTCCTCTAGCATGACGTTGGACGTCATGAGAGTGGTTCGAGTCGAGAAGATGGGTGAAACACCGAACCTCATCCACATTTTACAAGTCTGATTGGTGATTTGATCATTAGGATTTTCTCGGCAACAAACAATCACATTCACATTAGTGTTGGCTCAGCTTCAATCTAATTTTGACTTGAAAGACAGCCAGCCTCACACAAGTTGCTGGCCATCTCCACCGTATAGATCCGCTTCCTGTAGGTAACCTTCTAGGAGAGCACATGTATTTTAAACGACTCAGTCCTTACTAATAACTTACATACATCTTCTGAGCAAGTAACCTAGTAGCTAATTGTGTCATCACAAGACTACTGACATCTTTTACAATTCTTATTACAGTGTTGTGGAGATTGGATCCGGTAATGACAGCCGCTGTAAATTAGAAATCTGATTGTCAATAGCACTTCCGTTCTTATCCGATCGGATCGGTAAGTTAGCCCAGCTTATTTCTCTCATAATTTTTAAATCTGACGACTATAAACGTGTTACCACCGCGTCGTATATTTTTCACAATAGCAGTTATCTGTAGATGTATCTGACTATTATTACCCGAACTAAAGATGCCAAAGAAAACGGATACTAAAATTTACAAAGGGATTCAGTTCTTGGGACATCAGGAAGGCTAATTTTGAAATTTCTAAGAACCTCGCACCAACTTAAACGACATGCATACATGGGTAAAGAAACTGCCTATATGTACTAGCGAAGCAACAATGCTCTGGATTTTAAAATAGACGCTTTAAAAATGGCTAAAAAATACAAACAAGCACTATAATATTCGGATTTAAGTAAAAAGTATACATTCAATATAGATATTTGAAATTATAATAAAATATATTTTGACGATATTTGAATTGGTTAGTGCCATGGAATATATTTTACACTATGATCCAAGGTTGTATGTATTTTACACAGTGCAAATAATGAAACATGCCGCAAATTAATTCTGTGCCTCTAACAACCGTGCCGACAGAATACATTATGGAAATAAAAAAGTACCAATTACTAGTAATGACATATCTGTCGGCATGATGGTATAACAGTAAAGACACCGAAAGGAATTCAAAACTTTGAGATTTGTAACTAAGAAGTTGTAAGCTAAGACAACAAGCATAGATTCACATGAAAATATGTAGCCTTTGCTAACTCTTGTTCTGTAACCCGAAAACTCGTGGACATTTTCCATAGTATGTACAAAGTTTTGTGCCTGTAGTTGTGCAACGACTTTCACCACAGTATAGTAGCTTATTCAGTAACAGGTGGAAACCTACCTCTTAAGCTGTATCAATAATCAGATAAGTAAATACATGTCATTTCAGCGTCAAAAGTTTGCATTCCGAATACAAGTAACCCGATTATAATAGCATCGAAAGGTAGCTAAAATACTTCGGGAGATAAGCTAAGTAGTTCTAATGGCGTCCGTGACTACATGCCTACGTATTCTAGTCGTTAGTCCCGTAAACACAATGAAACTGTCTAAATCACTACAGATCCTCTCGTCTGTGAGACAATGTTGGCAAGAATGAAATTTATTATTAATGTTTTTCCATTTGGCAGTACCAATAAGGCAATGCATTATATCATCTTGACGTGTGTGCTTGGCTGATGATGTGTACATGTAAACTTGATTGCTTTCCATTAGAAACTACTACACATTATTTTACTTGTAGTAAAGTAGCCTAATCATCAGCAAACGAGGAAACGCTCCTCATAATGCTGAGGCAGCACGTTTGTAAACGTGCAACGGCATGTGAGTAAGTCTTCAGCCTCGTCTTCCCCAAGTAATTCATTTTCAGTCTTTGGCAAAGGAAAATCTTCTTATCTATATGCTGGTTGTCATTTGTTGGTTGCACCAGGACGTCACATATAGTTTACTTATTTTCCTCGTATTCAAAGTTACTGTATTTTCGCCATAATTTAGCTAACTCTTATGTTCCTTCAGTTGTGAAATTGTGATACGGAAGGAGATAACGCCAAAAGTTTACAAGTTTCAAATTATTTCATCCTTCCATCAACTTTTCTTCCTGGTAAGAACCTCGGTTTTAATCATTTTCGCAATACTATTAGCAGCATTAAATTAATGAATCCTTGGGTGTTGCATACTTTGTTCGTCGATGGCCTCGTAGCAAGAGTTCGTTCAGTGATTCGTGAATATCCTCGTAACAGGTAAGTTACGCTTTAAAAGGACGGGAAATGTTCCCCTCACTGAAAATAATACTATTCGCATGGCTGATAAAAATTCCCTACGAATGGTGCTGTTCGAATTCGAAGCCTTCTCGTGTTCAGATAAAATAATTCGAAAACTGCGATGCAATCAAAAGTTTTTCAACTTCTGGAAAACCGAGTGATTCCCACTATCTAACTTTAACACGTACTGCCGCCCGAGCTCATTAAGTTCAGGAGACGCTCAAAGTGCGAGAATAAATTAAAAAAATAGGAGCATAAAAATTCATAATCAAACGAATAAAGAAAGCGGAAGGGAGAAAAATGAAATACAAAACGAGACATTGTGCTGTGCATAGGAGTATTCAAGCATGAAACCAATCAAACGTAAAGAGACGAGCGATTTCATGACACGACAGTTGTGGTAAAGAAAAAAGATATTCTCCACATTTTCCGACCATAATAGGAAAATTATAAATGAAATATATAGGCGTAATCATGTAGATAGATGGGAAGCTCTTTCTAGGAGTGACATCAAAATTGAAAAATATGAGCTAAAAATCCTAAATGGTATAGGGACTGGAGTAAAAGCGAAGAAGCTGGTGGTGCGTGCCAAATAAGTCAAATTCCAAGGCCGAACATTTGGAGGAATGATTGCCTTTACTACTCAGAATTCATGCATAGTTCTAACAGCTATATTATTTTCCTTTAGATTTAAGATGTGTGTAGGACCTTGTAGAACTTACAGATAAATAAATTCATTTGTAAGTATATTACAGAGTAATCATAGGCATCTCAACTGCATCGAGCGGCAGAAAACAGTCATTGTATTCAAAAGATCTATAGCTTACCCTGCGTCACCATATACATGCAAATTCTTTCTCGGTCGTCTTTATTAGTGTATAAGTACTATTCCTATTATAATATACTATTATCCAACCATATGCGTCATGAATTGTCTACATTTGTACTCGTTGAGCAATGAATACATTGAAACTCGGTTGTGCATAAGAATATGCTTTACATAATGCATGTACAACAACGGGATGAAGAGCAAGCCAAAAGAAAGATCAATGAAGAACAAGCTTGAATAAAAGCTACCGCATAGTCGTTCTATGCAAATCCTAACAGCTAGAATAACAATAATAGAGACAGTAACTTAAAGAATATAGAGTGATGATGCGCTCCAAATCACTATTTTTCCAGCTCTAAATATTCGGCCGTAAGTTTTCTTTAGAACAGAGTGGATATCATGTGTTAGAAGCCGTTCGGCCTTTTAGCAAATCATCAAGCTACGTAGTGTGGTAATGAATGTAGCTAAGGGATGTATGTATTATGTTCTACGGTAAAAGTAGAAAAATATAGAGATTAAGCTATATTCAGAATTATTAGGAGTCGCAGCATTTCAAAGAATGTGTTCAGTCTCAAAGGAGTAGTATAGTCTGAATGAGTGTAAGTGGAAAATTTCAATTTATATCTTTTTCTTTCATATACCTAACGTTTTGTTTCATAAATGATGGTTCTGTGGAGGTGCATGTGGCTTTCTTCCCAGTGTTGCGTCAAATTACTACTAAACATCCAAAGGCGTTCAAAGGCATTGAGGATTTCCTAATATATCACCACTGGCTTACTGAACTTGAAACTCTCCCTTTTAAAAGCACTCCGTGTCGCTATCGACGACCGCCAACATGAAATATATGGTCGGGATTTTCTGGAAACTTAAAACAGAATACAGATTATATCCAGCAGAATAATTTCCAGCAGTGTTCGAAAAGCATGCGGTGACGTGTGAACCAAGATTTATTCAATATTTTCCTTCTTGTCAGTTTCAGATGCTGAATGGCTCTGCACTCACAGTGAGCTGGGCAAAGAAGAAGTGTCTGCGGGAGAAAGTGTTGGATAAAGTTTAATTTGTTGGAATTCCGAACAATACGTAATACAAAAATCTTCAACATTATCTATATCCACATCAACAACTAGTAGTTTGGAAAAGATTGCTGCGAAGAAAGAAGTCAAAGTATTTGTTTTGCGGAATTTACAAGAGGCTCTGTTTGTGAAAAGACAAATTAACGGAATTAGCTATAGATGACGATGGCAAGTGATTGGAAAGGATCGTGGATTCTGTTGATTCTCTCCTGCTTGACAGTGTTGACTAAAGGTAAGGAGTTGATCGTCGCCAATTCCGTTGGAGTGGTCAAAGGAGAAGAAATATTTGCACTTGGTTGTCCAGGAGTACTGCCAAATTTTGAGTCAGTCGTTTGGCTCCTTCACGAAGAAAATACACTGGTTGGAGCTGGAGTAAATTACAATCATCAGAAGTACCGGTATCATGCATCGACGGGAGAACTTGCGATTCGAGTAATCAACATTGATTTTCTCATTCGAAAGCCATTTCAGACCCAACTGGCCTCCTTTCAATCCTTTTCTCCATTTCTCTTCGTGGGTGTACATGAAGCTTAATGCCTTTCAGGATAAAGAATTGAGACAGTGGCATTCTGCTTTTTCTAGCATCTTCTTCCACATCAAATCTCACTTGTAGCTTCTATTTCAATCACTCCTTTTGTTCTACACCCTTCTGTATTCCCTCTCATTCCTTATCCTTTCATTCCCGCAACAGCTATTTCAATTCTAGTAGTATTTACTTTACATCATAGTGCTAGTCTTTACCTATCACTATCCACTTTATTGCACGCGCATTACTTACAGTAACTTTGCCAGAGGTTGTTAAGAGCTGCTTAGAAGCTCCCGTAACATAATTCCTAACATGTTAAGGATTCAGGAAAAATAGGAAATGAGCTCCTGTTTCTTATATCTACGTCAATTGCATTTATTGCTTACGCATCCTTACTTTAGTGCGCATCTTTTACTATACTTAGTCTCTAAAAGTAACATCACGAGGGATTCAAAGTCATTATTTTACGAATATGTATCTATCGTACATTTGTTTCACAAAGCTACTACACCTTGTTCATACTTTATCCTTTTTGGAGAGGATTATATTTTCCCTACAATACAGTACATTATCAACCTTATCGTGTAATGTAGTCAATAATTACAAATTTAATGTGCCATTTTTATAACCCAAGCTTTTGAAACTTACATTGGTTAATGCAAAACGTAACTTTCTACCTCATTTAAGTATGTTTATATTAAATAAACTATAGCTCGCCGTCTATACTATTATCTATCGTTTATACTATTCTATATATACTCATAGTGCCTACTATATAGGTATAGTAAATAGTAGTTCCCAAATGTATAAACGTTACGTCAGACAGGTATAACGACTATTGACACATTCGTTGGAAAGCCAACAGCTCAAACCAATCGGTACCAATTCGACTAGTCAGCAAAAATTTATTACGAGGTCCAAATTCTTGGAACAGTATTGCACACTGCACATGTATCTACACCTGGCGGAAAACGCGAAAAAGGAAAAGAGAACTAAACTTCACAATTTCTCGTACATGCACCAATTAATTTTTTGCTGACTCTTATTTCTCATGAAGGAGTGTTTGTGAAATCTTGGCGTAATAAGGGCCGCCGATTTTCCATTAATTATACTGGATTTTTTCAAATCAGTCTACGTATAACTTGGATTATACACTCCAGTAATAGTATATATGTAGGACTTAATTTTGGCGAATTTCATCAAAGCCAGCTAGATTGTTTGTGCAAGGACATGGAAGGAGTGCGAGCAAATAGAACGTTAATCAGTTTATAGTGGCACTCAAAAGCGCATAGTTTTAAGCATAGAATCTCAGATTGGATTAGGGGCATAGAAGAACTCACTATAGGTTAGTGATTGCTTAAAAATACTAGTTTAATGTATTTTTCGTCAACTGAGAACCTCTGACTCGAAGGTCATTAACATGCAAACTGCAAATATATGCCAAAGCAGTAGAGTACATATGACCGTTTCTGATCCGTCAGCCGAAGGTTTGAGACAAAAATAGCAACTTTGACGGGATTCATGGTAGTCATGATATGTGCAGCTCGTAAACATCATATTATTTAACGAATGTCTATCTATCGTTGCAACGTCATATGCGGTAATAGCTCACGAGTGTGTATTACTTGGCAAATTTCGGCGTGAAGATAAAATAATTGTTGCTATTTTTATAAACCCATTCGATAATTACAAGGTAAACAGGTCACCAAACCCTACACTCTAAAACATTGGTTATAAATACTTATGAATACCTACACGGTAGCTACAAGTAGGGGTCAATAATTGTTTGAGGTTTAAATTTAGTCTTCCGCCTCAACTTCACATTTATGTATGTATGTAGGTACTTGTTTTATGTCTCCGTTTTACCGATTGCATGACTGTTCCCGTTGCGATAATTAGCAAATGAGTTGTTACAATTTGGGAATGGCAAGTACAATGCACATTGAAACACAAGTAGCTATTACCATGTTTCTCTTAACCTTGCTACACTTTCCTACGTACCGGAAGTTACTGAAGAGTGTCATGAACCACTAATCTCAGGTTACCAAATGTTTTAACAAATTTAATAATTAGCTTCTCCTCTCCAGAAGCACCTCCGACCAAACATGCGGTTTTAACATTCTGCTCTAATTTATTCTGTGGTACAAACGTATAAAATAAACGTAATTATGAGGTAGAGCATTGCAATATCCATTTATAACGGAATCTGTCTCCATCACGTATAAAATGAGAATTAGCTGGCATGATAATTATTACTTCTTTGACATATTTCAAAGGAATTCGCAACTTATGTCGGCGATTGTAACAATTTATAACTACCCCAAAATTAGAATTACACCCTGGCTTTGTCATGTGACACTATTCACGCGATCTCAAGCCACATCTGAGAATAAATTTTAAATACGTAAGTATGTACTTATCCGTGTGTTAAATAAGTTGATAGCAGATTTTTAAACAGATCAGGGTTTGCAGTTTTAATATGCCCGCCCGGGCATATTGAGTAGCATTTGTATTTGGTAGGAAATATAGTGAAAAGTTGATATTTACATAGAATCTTTGTAGTAAATTTTTTTTTCAGTGCAAAATTGTACCTGAATTAGCGTCAAAAAGGTTTTTTTAAACAACGTCGTCAGGATGGTCTGAGCAAGCCGGAATGCCTGGAATATTAGATTTTTAGGTATTTGGATAGCAGATCCAAGGCACGTTGTTGATGGTGCAAAGGAATCTTTGAGCATTTGAAAATTGCAAACTCTGCGTATAAGTAAATTTATCGAAACTTATACGATTAGCATATACTTATGAAATGATTATGTGTCACAAAGGGCGCTTGGTTATAAAATAGCACGAATTTCCGTTTGTCGAAGCAAATTCACAATCTCCATTTGTATTAAGTTGTGTTGGTATGTATAGCACAGCAATAGCTACGTAACTCAGTAAGGAGAAGCCCCGTTTGTTATCACAATAATAAAAGGAGCCACCAGTAGTGCACGGCTACCGGAAGGAGATCCGCAAAGCAAGTATAAGAATTAGGGGAACATAAAATAACACATGCAATACTATTTCCAGTTCAAATTATTGTATTTTTGTCGGTACTTAAGTATTTTCCAGACGTACAGTCATACATACACCTTGAAGGGTTTGTAGCACGATGCATGCGCGCTCTGAACTTATATATTTAGCACTCCACTCATTACCTAATTGTATATCCAAAGTTTTCGTGACTTTTGGTAGTAAAATTTAGCAAATCAAACTTGAAATCACTGTAAATGTATCAGATAAAATACATTGTGCAGTATCTTTTCGTATAATGTCCCTTCCACTCGAAGTCCATGATGCAAGTTCCATAGTAGTACATACATATAGTAGTATACAGCAATAAAATCTTAAAGTTCATTAATAATAAAACCTCGAAAAGGAAGTTACTCAAAGTCGTGGATCCACCACTGAGAGAATAACTTCATGATTACTATTTTCCACGATAATCCGAGATCACAATTTTATGGTAATCTCCGCTAAGCTCTAAGATTTGTTAGATTGCCCTCATGGTTGTAAAGCGTTGATCGAACTTCCTACTCTTAGACCACTTTACCAAGTAGATAATTCGGGTTGTGTAACCAAGGAGTACCTATAACTATTTATATGGAGGGCAGAAAACAAAAATGAAATTCACGAAGTCAATAGGACACATTTTCGTGAGTGCTACATGAAAAAACTTCTAACGAAATTATGTTGAGGCAATTCATAGGAATATTATGTGGAAGCCTTTATAGCTTGTACATTAGACAGGCGGGCAAGGAACAGTTCATCGTAGTAAAACCAGATTCAGCCAAAAAATTTCTTGACAATAATCTCTAATAACTATGGGTTATGGACAGACAAAAAAGAGGAACAGTTCGATGTGCGGGTTTATATCTCATAAAAATCGCTGATCAGGCAATTTTATTATTTGTATGACGATCTTATCGGTCCACAAACATTCCAGACTAGGAGACACTGTCTCATAAGCCATAACTGTAAAATAGGTTACTAACGGTGACAATACCAAAGCAACTTGGAAAGACTTACTCTTTCTACTGGTGGTCACGTTTCAGCAATAACCAACAGAAAGGCCATAATATCGAAACAATGATCGCAATGGGAAAACGTTGATCCAAATTCCTTGTTCTGGTAAACCTGTTGACAAACTTGATTCTGCCTTGGCAATAGACAGTTTCAAACGATGTGTCCACGCACATGAAATTTCAACATGCGTATCAATTCTTACGTTCAGAACATCTGTCAGTATGTGTCCTGGCTTGCTGATTTCCAGTGATAGAAAGAAATATAACGGTATACATATAGTAGATTTTAACTGGTAACGTGGAAACGATGCTTATTACAATCGTCTTTCGTAAGATTTCGAGTACAGTCAGTTCTCATCGTTCGACGAGATAATTAAATAATAAGTTCATTGTTTACATTAAAAATAACCATTGATAAATATGTTATATTATGTGCCACTTATATAGCAACAACTTCTTGTAAGTACGGCTACATATACATTAATCTTTTAGGCTCCCGCACATCAACACAGCAATGTGGAAAGTCATTTGAAAAATAGAACACATTTTTATTCGCAGAAGACATCCGAGGAGAGGAGGGAAAGTAATAGAGTCATCAGACTGCTGTAACTTCCTCTCAAGTGAAATTGTTTTTCTTTTCGTTCTTGTGCTTGCATAGCTCTGCTTCCGGCCAAAAGCACACCTTATTCAAATGCTAGCACCTACTTTTCGATAGAAAAACCTTGATTGTCCCCTCCCCTTGAAAGTATAACCGTGTAGATTCTCTTATTTACTAGTCCCTCTTTGGCTATACCAATCGCTACTTGTAAAGTTTAAGCCGTTCATAAGAACCAGAGAGGAGTAAGGTAGGAAGATGTTTAGATGGATTATAAGAGGCATTTAAGAGATGATTTTGGCGTCGAGGATGGATCAATAGTTTAATCTATGACTGAAACGCGTTTACTTCCATGAGATTTGTCCGTTCGTACACGTCTCTCCAACTCTCCAAACAAGTAGGCTATGATACAGAAAGTTAGCCCTTCTCCGATGCTCCTTTACATATACACACCTATGATGGACAGCTATGTACGACTTCCACGCTCAAATATAGACAAACAGTGAATGTAAGCTGGACCTACTACATATAGGCAGACAACTGTATGGTGGAAATTCTATACCCAAACATAACTACACATATACTGTAGGATTTAGTACACAAAGTAGACAACTATAGGTAGAAGATTTTACTCTGAAAAAGATAGTAGTCGTATGTGGGGCTTCGCCATCAAATAGCCAACTGGTGATTTTCTCCCCACTTTTGGTCTGTCCTCACTTGAAGTAACGATTCTTCTTACATGGATAGATACTTGTATGGACAAAACCATAACGAACATGGACAAGTAGCTCAGAAGTAAACTCTATTATTTTGAGCTGGGAGAGATGTAGTTGAATGGCGAGAGCACGTAATCTACATTGAAAGCAGATACTATTTGCCTTACACGTCGGCAATACCACCACTCGATTTCCTCTTGGTTTAAACCATTGATTTTGCTATATTCCTGATATGGAAACTTGTTTGCTGCATTCAATTTCTCTTCCACTTTAGGTCTGGGAACTCCTCCATTAGCTACTGTATACGTATCTACATATGAAATACATTGAAGGAGTAGTTGCAGCAATAACATGATGTAAAGGATAAATGATGAGCCAAGAACGAATAATGCCTCCTTGCATGATATCCCCTCTTCCTTGATTTTCTCAACTTTATAACTTGCCATTAAAGTGAAAGTTTCCCGAGCTCTACAAGCTCTCAACAACAATTTTGCTACGTATATCTATCTGTTTATACACATTTGCAATAGAGCCCAAGTAAATTTCTTTTGGTGAGGAATCACAAAGAGTTATTTTCCAGACACATTTTCTATTCTAACAGACCTTTTAGCAAAGAAGCTTGGTACATTCTGACTTTTTACCCAATATATGCATAACCATTCTGTCACGCCTAATGACAGAATTTTTTATTATTAATTCCAGCACTATTCAGGAAACTTGAAATACATCATACAGATGCAGTATAGCAACAAATGTTGCAAATGATTCCCGCGAACAACACAACACATAATTCTAGTGGATTCATAAACTCTGTATATTCCATTTCCCCAATTGTGATAAAAGTAAATTTTTTATAACTAATGGGTAGTCATTCAGCTAGAATATAATCCATCTCCAGATATACATATTTCGGTTCCTCCTTATATACAAGGATTAGCAAATGGAATGTAATTTTCTACATTCAACCTCGTCGTCTGTCCGTATAGCTAGCTGATTCTTCATGTGAAGATCATGCATTTCGAGCACAAGAGGCAAGGACTAACGCCGGTTGTCCCATAATGACTACACAAGCTTAAATATGCATTGGTACTCTCAATTACTTCCTTAATGGTTCTCAAATTTGATGTGCTGCAAACAAACTCGCGTAGTTTTGCAGCCGAAGTAATGTAAGATCACGCTGTGACCTTTGAAATGGCTTACAAAAAGAACTTCAACAACAGACGACTAAGATTCAAATACTGCTAATGAAGTTCCTTGGAATTTACTAAATAAATATCTGACTTAAAATTACCCCTAAAATTTTGTATATTTACAAACTTCGTGGAAATACATTTTATAAGTATAACAAAAAGTATTGACCAAGTGCGACTACTTGCGTGATTTTGGTGTCTAATAATACGAAGCACTGAAATCTGTGTCGTAGAGTAAAGACAATCTATATCTATACCTAATGCAGACTACATATAAGATACAGTGATAATAATGAATAATATTCATTTGATATAGTTACATGGATGTATTTTCGCAGTATTTTTTATTATCTGAGCTTTCGGCTACGACTTGTGACAGTCATCCGCACGAAAATAAGAGTACGGTAAAAGTGAGAAAACGTGAAGATATGGCTTCACACCATCTCCACATGTCATACCTACACACACATCGTGTTTTTGGGTGCAAGGCACTTGAATTAGTGTGTCAGGAAAACAATTGTTGAGGCGGAGAGGCGGATAAATGTATTTCCATTAAGTAGACAGTAGATATAGGAGGTAATTAGGAGCAAAAAGTTTTCAAGCCTATAAAAAATATAAGACCCGCGCTAACTTGCACTTCCCTCCGCAGTCCTTCCAAACCCTTAAGATGAAGGCTGTTGGGTCGGGTGATATATAGAGAAATATGGAGAATTTAGCAAAAGAGTATGGATTTAGAGAGACGGAGGAAAAAGTTTGGAGACAAATGATGGTAGAAGCGAGCGACATAGTTTTATACTCTAGCTCAATCTTCCATCTCCTTATGACACACATAATCGAAACCTATACAATGCTGTGATAATGTCTTGGAACTTGGGACTATGTGTTCCATTTACGGCGAAAGTCTTGAAGATTCAAGTATAGCTTATTCTTATAATTAATTATCACTCCAATAAGTTTCTAAAAACTAACCATGAATTAGTCAAGAATGAAGGAAGGAGGAAATTACCTATCATCGTGAATAACAAAATAATTTCATTATTTGATTTACAAAGGAGCTTTAAGACAATGAGGGTGGTTAGACTGTCATTTTCATATTTACGACTCCATCCCTGACCGTAAGTAGTTAATCTAATAAACTAACGACTACCGCTAGAGTTGATAGCTGCATGCGGAAAAGATGGAAGGAGACAGCGAGAGTGAGGATGGAAGGTTCTCTTACCCCCAAAACCTTAAAGATTATACACTTCCTTTCGAGATTCCAATTTCAAATTTCATTAAAGTTAGACGCTCATTTCAGGACGCCGGTAAAAAAGTCAGGATGGTGGGATGGTGAAGAGTGGAAGGATGATATCAAAGAGATAATAGTTTGGGTTATGGGCTATGTGTAAAGAAAACAGCATTTTGAACGTGATTGGATGCAGGAGTGATTGAGAGGAAAGAGGTACCTAATGTGAAACAATTTATGTGTGCAGAATGTAGAGTATGGAGACGCTGGCATCTACAGATGCATAGTCACGTACGGCCAGGGTGACAAGACAATTGATCTGAGACTTGAAACCAAGGCTGTGGAACTTCGTGTGAGTCAGCCCTACCAGAATCTGTGGGAAGAGGAGTACAAGGCAAGTTTTCTGGCCTCATCTTTCTCTGCCTTTTCCACACCAAGCCATTCTCCTCCCATGCTAAATTATGCGTATATTTTCCCCTCTCCTTTACACTTTTTCTCTCTCTCTCCCTTTCTAAAGAAATCCTTGTTCATTTTTTCTAAAGATCCTTTCAGTTTATCTAATATATTTATATATAACCTAGTATATTTACATATAGACATTTAAAGGGCCTTCCTTCAAAATACATCACTATGTCTTTGATTTCCAGTGACATCATTTGTCCTCCTACATCTCTTTCTCTCTCCCTCTCACAAGCTTACAAAGTTTATAACCTTCAATTATGGAAATTAACACTAACCTTCACACGCTCCTAGCCAAGGAACCTCACTTATTGTTAGCCTAGAATTAAAGCCAACACAGTATAGCACAATGAATGTGGAGTATGCCAAAAAAATAGACACAATCTCTCGGAATTTTACCAGGACACTGCTAAAATATTCCGAAATTACTGCAACAAATATGCATGAGCGGAGTTTACGGCGCTCAGAGATCATCTGCTAATGTAAGCGTATATTCAGATTAGGGAGTAAAAAATTACAAAAATTAAAATTTAGTCTAGTGAGTCTCGTCAGAGAAATTTCAGGACCACGAACAGGAATAAAATCTACATATACACAGATTTAGCTTCAACACTCACAAACACAATGAATATAGTTTGCACGGAACAAATATTACAATCCAGGATGATGTACATATACGTATAATAAAGGAACGGTAAGGAACTAGGTATGTATGCATATGAAAGAATCAGAACGGTGCAATGAAAACTTTCTCATCCTCAAAAGAACTCCAATTCCCTTGTAGCAAGGGCTTCAAGTTAATCCTGAACCAAACGATACGTATGTAGCTATATCTATTTATTATACGCATTTACCAGATCAAAACCTAAAGAAAGTAACCCAAGAGATTTTCTGGTTTTTCACGGTAAAGGTAGAAAATTTAAACATAACTTCTCTCCATTAAAATATGCACAATAGCAGTCTAGGTGAAAACCCAAAATAAACGACGTGAAACATCTTTATGTGCACCTGATTTATTTTATCAAGAGGAGAAAGTACAAAAATATGGCATCAAGATGATTGAAATATCAAAGTTAATTACCATTTTCCAACTACATATAATTAGTAAGCACTGCTATAATCAAAATTAGGTACTGCAGCTATATGCACTATTGCTTCCAGTGAAATCAAACTTTTACATTTATTCGGGTTACACGGAGGTAGACTTATTAAAACCTTACCGACTCATCCAAAAATATATTTATTAAATTAGAAACAAACCGCAAAGCGCAGACAGCTTTCAGTCAGTATCAACGTAGATACATAAATAACAATGTCTATGTGCAACGAGTGAGGGTAAAAGTTACAAAATGAAAGGTTCTACTTCCCTTTTTGGACAGGAATTGAAAACGCAGAGCTTCTTCCTCGTCTATTCTACGTCTATGCCCATTCTTTCTATTTCTTCTATAAGTAGGTTTCTATACTTGGCAAGCATGACACCAATTTTCCCCACCGTCGAGCTTGTTCATCATGTGATTCCGCAAGTACTGATAAACCTGTCGACCTTATCATCCACTATTGTCACTGAAACGTCCGAATAATTTCAAGGATGTCCTTTTATTGTAATATTTGATATGCATTTTCCTACCTAACACTCGATATATATGTACATTGGCCAAACCGCATATCATTGAACGGTCTGTGCACGGTACAGATCCATCAACTATTCCGTTCGAAACGCCAGCTTCAGAAAGAGCTGTCGTGCTTACCGTACATTACTGCGCTCTTTGAAGTATATTAGCATGGATTCCACACAAATTATTACTTATGCAGGTTTTCTCTCTAACCGCTTTCACCATGTAGATAAGAATGCAGCGTGAAGAAGGATATGCAATAAAATTAAATGCGAATGAATCCTATCTTGACATTAAACCTCGAAAAAAGCATTTTAATTTTGTTTATATTTTAACCGAATGTGAGGGATATAACTACCTTTCACCTTTGCTTACTTCGCAGAAACCTATTTATTTACCTAATTATTACCAAAAACAATAAATAAAGCATAGCTTAACACAACATACTATATAAGACATCTTACCGTCTTTCAATTAATTCCAACGTAAGCCCTACAGACATTTATGTCTATAATTTCGAAGTTAAAGCTCGACTGAAGGAAAAGGTTTTTTTTCGTTACTAACCCCAGGAAAATTGGATACTCCTATGAACTCTAATACCAAGAATACCGGTGTTTACTCTTATTCCGTTTTTTTACAGGGCAACATGATTCGAGGATTTCTTGTGGCTGGCATAGCACTCTCTCTCTTTATTGCAAGCTGTGCTGTGTACAAATATCGATGGAGGGAGCCCAAGTACATGAGTATGACTGTCTCTGAATTTTAATATTGTTTAGTAGAGTGTGCTTACTTATGTTTACACATACCTACTCAACGATTTAATTATAGTATTTTCATTTCGATGTATAAGGGCTAAAAACTTTTAATTATCAGCATCTTCATGAAACAGAGCTAGGTATATTTACTGTAGACATAAAAAGTTGTCCAGCTATGGTGAAAAAATATAATTTCAGACGATCATGTGGCTAAAGCAATTTCACAAAAACTTCTTTCTTCTTCCCAACAACCCCAAAAAAAACTGTGAAGAAACAAGGCTAGGGCTGTTTGTTTCATATACCAAGCAGGGCAAGAGTTTTGAAATTATATTCAACTTGCAGGGTATTCTGAGGAATTACAACTTGTGAGCGGCCTTGATAACTTAGGCCTAGAACTGGAGCATCAAAGAAAACGCAGTCGACGTAAAAGTTCGTCAGCTTCTTCTAATGTGGGTGTAGAGCCACCTCCTACCACATCCACTGCTGCAGTGCATAGCACGCACATATAAATTCTCTATAATATAAAAGGAAACAGGAGTTGCGTTAAGTTGTCTACTTGCCTCCATATTGCGACCAACAGCCGAAGAATAAAGTTCTATTATATTAGCTCCTAAGATAACGAAAATTTCTCACGGATATATATCATACTATATGTATACACCCCAGGGATACTTGTTGAAATGACGGGGAAAAACTGAGCTCTATATAAATATTTCTCTGCATAATTCACTTTAAAAATCTACTATTTACCAGGAGCCATTCAGGACGCAAAATTAACTTAATAAAGTATGGCCCGTGTGTTAAAATCCACTTACAGTTGTGCATTCACCCGTATATTAAATTAATTTGTAAATAAAATTAACTGCACTTGTCAAAACAAGAGAATCGAGTCTTTTCAGTCTGTAGCCCTTGTAATTATTACAAGATTAATCAGACTTGCATTCCTTAAAATACGAGTTCCAGCATATAATTTTGAAATAATTTAATTAAATTGTAAATGATTGCATAAATATACTGCTGCAGTGCCGAGCTTCAACGCATGTACAATACTTTGCAAGTAATAACTAAAACATTTATTAATTAGCGAAGCATTCGTAGCAACCGGATTCAAAACTCTGCATGAATGAAAAATTCCACAAAAATGATCAGCATATAGCCTTCGTAGTATCAGCGTAATTCAAAATTCTGCATGAATGAAAAATTCAATGAAATAATTCTTCACCGATGCTATACCCAGGCTTATTGTAATATGAGGTACAATATAATATAGCATTATCGGTGTTACGTAAGTATATCTAAAAGTGAAAGTACGAAGTAACAGTTCCTAAGAGATGAAACAAAACTAGAAAACAGAGTGAAGAAAGAGCAAAGGGGCAAAGTCATGAAAGAAACAAAACGCGCGTGAAAAAACACAATGCAAGAAAAAGCGTGAAAAAAAAAACAAACCGATTAGGAACTCAGAGATTACATTTTCACTTCCCGTT
This sequence comes from Lipothrix lubbocki, assembly GCA_034696945.1. Lineage (NCBI taxonomy): Eukaryota > Metazoa > Arthropoda > Collembola > Symphypleona > Sminthuridae > Lipothrix > Lipothrix lubbocki. Next base: position 55,666 of record JAQGAK010000267.1, read on the forward strand.
TCAGTATTTATGGATTGTGTTGAGCAAAATCGTAGCTTCAATATACGGATGTATCTTGCGATTACAGCGACTGCCTTTTACACAATGTTGATGCAAAAACTACTATCTGCATATACATAGAACGAATCTTTCCCGGAAAATCTACCACCGTTTCATATTAAAGTGGAAGCGCCGAATAGTGGGTATTGAAGAGTGTCTTAGGTAGAAAACGACTTACTTTCGGTAGACTGGAGATGCCTACAAATTCCCCGCATTCTTCCGAATATGTAAGCTGTGAAATGGCTGGCTAACCCTGATCTCATTTCTCTTCCTGGCTCTTATTAGTATGCACCAACCGCTGAATTAAACTTCGTGCAATGCAAAATTGAAACTATTGTTCATCTAATTCACAGCTGTAAACATTTCTGTGTTTAAACATCAGTGTCATTTGTATTTAATGCGTAAGTTTGGCATGTTTAAAGCAACGTGGCTATTGAAGCTAACGAGGGATTTAACTTATTCGATTGTCTAGTTTTAAATATTTCAATAGATACTTATCTTCCAAAGTCTGACTTAATTATACTTACATATACGCAAATGGAAATGAAATTTTGAAGTTCAGGCTAAATTAGCTTGCCATTAGAACTGTTAAATAAGTTTGAACAAAATAGTTGCGTAGCATTGTCCTGCAATCTCATGGATGATTTAATCAATAGGCATCTATCGTGACTCGTTTCCTTGTAGCTATTCACTCACGAGCAGTCAGTTGAGCAAGTGGAAAATACGTATTATTTACTAAATTCAAGTGACCTGCCAGTGTTCGCTAAGCATTGCGTGAAGCCACGTATATATAAAAAGCAACTTCCGCCGAATAATCCATGCATGCTTTGAAGCGGAGGGAGTGTGAGTAGAAGTGAGTGTATAATATTCTTCCAGTCTTAATCGACGAAATCGTTGAACTTACGGAAAAACATGCGATTGCATGTGAATTTCTATGAATTAGAAGGAATTTCTGACCTGTAAGCTGAGCCAATGGAAATCACCTAATCAAGGAGTATAGCTGTATGTGAGGTAATGGAAACTTGATATCTTGTCAGGATGCATTAATTCACCGAGTAATTAATTAATTCCGAGTGCACACTACTTACACTGATAAGCTACAAAATTCCGACTGCTACACAGCTACAAGTCTACTATATATTATACGATCTGGAGTGGCTAGCCTTTGTAATATTTCAACTTCATCTATTTAAGCTTTCTCGCCCTTTGTGTATGTAGCATTACACATATTACAACTCTTCTGGTCTGAAAACAAGATCTCTGTTCAATTTCATTCACGATAACCATCAACGATACATCTATCGCCTTGGGTATGTATAAGTACACGCAATTATTATATCTCTCATGGAACCGCTTATATACCCTGGTTTCATATTCTCCGGACATTAAACTGCATCACAGTGGCTCTTTCCTGTGTCAATTTCCAGACCTGATGTGTTGCCCCATGTGTAACATCAACATTTAAGTACACTCTATCTATTTCAGTTTGTTGATTTCAGCCCCGGCACTTTCCAGAATCTTCTTACCTTCAGCACGGCGAGCCCAAAAGCTGTACCATGCGTCCATTCTCGCGACCTTCCATGTTTAGTAAGATTTAAATGTCTGCAATGCACCCACTATTGAAAGTTTAAATACCTGTGTAGTTCTACATGTCTATTTTAATATCTATCTATACATCACATTAACTCTAATAACATACAGTCATAACAACTTCCTCCAATCGCTTTATGCTCGTTATTTTTGAATTTCTTCTTATCCCAGGATCTATTTACGAGATTTTGTTAAAATCTTAAATTCCTGATAGCCAAACTTGTAACAGGATAACAGGACGTCATTTGCAGGAGATCCGGGTGTAACAGATGACATTTTCCAAAATCGACAACGATATACATGAGCGCAGCTGTAGAAAAGTGTTTCAAAGGAAGTGCAGCAGCTTGATCTCATCATCTTGGCCATGCATGAACACTGACTAAAGAAAGTGCTTGTAAACAAAGTTTGCACCTTCAACAAAATTGTTCAAGATATGCAAACATCGACTATCTGCAAAATGCTCGGTCTGAGAAGAAAAAACGACAAGCTTTGGGAAGTCCTGGAAGAACAAATGGGAGAAAAGTCCCCTATATAGTTACATATTTGTTCCAATGATCACAGTATTACGCACGGTTTTTCTCTTCTATCCATATACATACATATGTACGCCCAGATTTTGTTAGCCAGATGCTACATGTTTACTTATTCCACCTTGTTATACCGGGAAGTCAAGCGTTCAATGGGATAGTTGCACCTATTTACATTCAGGTATTCACGGCTCACCAATCTGATGTATAGAGCAGCAGAGCTTTAGTGTCCAGCACAGTAACATCTTTAACCGCTTGGGAGTGAGCGGAATACATACTTGGATATAGAAAGCTTGCTAAAAGAGAATGAAATCAAGGATCACACGCTTTCGACTTTGCATAGGCAAACGGACATAAATAAGTGTGTCATACGGAAAAGTATTTACGAGTTCACTTAACAAATACAAGTGTAAAAGTGAGTGGGAGAAAACTGAAAAGTTTTCTTCCCACTAAACTTCCGATGAGAACATAAGTGTGCGTTCTTCATCCTTACACTTACACTGCCGTAAACGACGATAAGGAGGTCGTCCCCCTTAGTGGCCTGCATAAGTGGTGGTAACGGTACAAGTGAGAATTTGTCTTCTCTTTCTTTCCTCTCCCTCACTCACCCGCTCTCTCACTGTACAAGTTGCTTTCGCTGGTCTCTCTGAGCTATACTCTGTGTGTGCAACTGATGGTAAGGAGAGCTGAAACAAGTTGAACGGAAGGTCTTACAAATGACAAAAACTCCCAAGTTCTTTTCTTTTCCTCTTTTATGTCACAGCTCGACACATTGTGAGTAAATAAAGCTCAGACCACTACGGGTCCATGCATCAACCCACTCATCCACTTTCACATCTACGGTCAGCCTTGTCCAATTAATCAATATAGTTTCTAAACATGTAACAATCCCGAGCTCGGTTGTTTGTTCTTACCCTCTCGCCATCGCTTTCTCATCTAACACTAAGTAAGTGTACTTGGTCAACCCAGCCTTCTCTCAGATATTTCATAATAAACTACAATACTGAAGCGAAATGAGTGGTTATTACTGTGTGTGTACTTTGTTACAACTGTATACAAGGAGTTGCAATCAATTTAATTTTATTGGCATCTGTTTATATTTACGTACAATATAGTAATCAATTTAATTCTGCTTCTTACTGACTGCAGTTCACTAAAATCCTGTTCTTTCAAGCCTAAAATAGTTTAAAATGAAAGTGGTACATACAACGCTAAATACCGTTAAATTATAATATACCTACTTGCGAGTACTACAAAATCAAGTGTCCATTTCCACCGAATACCCCTACATCTACAATCTATTATAATGTACTAATATATTCCTTACGCAAAGGCAAGAATAAAAAATTGCTATCTCATAACCCCATAAGTCATAAATTCAATCGAGCTTGTTGTTCTTGACAAATAGTTTCGTCTTTGAATAATATTAAGATACGAATATAATGCTGTGGACAAACTTTATAAACCGCAGGTAAATAGTTGGTTGCAGTTGTTGTGGTCGATGAGCACCTTTGTGGTGTCGATATACAGAGACGCATGGAATGTGAAATGCACTTGTAAATAAGTAAGCTATTGTGTCAATCGACAACCACTGTTCATGTAGGACTGTTGTAAATTTTGCCTATGATCTGTACAAGCAAAGCCTTTGAAGAAATATTTTCAATAAAACTTTTTTGTACTCCCGTATATTTGACATACAAGAAAAACAAATCTACGTACTGAGTTGCCGGTATGAATCGTGTTATTCTGGAAATATAAATATTGCTAACAAAAAGGAGGAAAAAATTGCTGACGCCATTGAATGCCTTGAAGGCAGGCAAAGTATTGGACCATGTTGTACATGACTGAATTTAGAATTCAGCACAGAAGAACCATATGAAGTTGAATGGGATAGCGAAGAAACAGCCACACACACACATACACGGCGGAGAGAGAGAGAGACAAGCAGTGAACTAAGGTGTCTGACGCAGGTAGGTACGTATTTTCACGACTCAAGCTCACGACCAGGTTTTCTCGGCTGATTTAACACCCCACCGAGAGAGAGAGAGGAGGGATATTTGCTGGGGAATTTCATAAGGCTAAAATAAATTGCCACATTACCTTACATAATGAAGTTAGTGAGATCATAATACTCTAGAGTGAAATAATTTTTGCCAACCCTAGAAAAATTATCGCTTCACTGGCCAACTTTACTCGATCCCTGGGTTAGAAGCAGTCTTTAAGTACTGATTCCTTTTATATACTATAGCTCAGTCCTTGCAATATCCGCATATAAATGTATCCGTATACTTACATACTCCATGGATTCCCCACGTTTAGAAAACGCCAACAAACGCTTTCACTTTTCACGTCCATTCATGTATCTTTCTGAATTAAAGAATTACTCCTATAGTTTAACTACACAACCATAACAAAAACGAATCACATCTTTCTTTCCAAGTGTTTCAAAGACCTTTATGATTATTTTTTTTTACAGGACTTATCATTTGCTTGCATGATTATTATTTTCAAGCTTCTATGTTTTCAACAAAATAGTTCCACGTTATGTGATGATGCCCCTTGTTAAGTTAACAGCTCGGGTTAGAGTACACAGTACATCAAATTCCTACTTACTTCAAACCTATTCTCTAAAATCCTTTTTGAACCTGAATTGACCTGCTTGCATCAGCTGCCTATAAAATCCAGACTCGGTGAGTTTTAAAAATCACATCAATTTGGTTTCACAAACAAACAATATTTAACATGGTAACCAGACTTAAAAAAAAAACCTATTACAGCTTCTGAGGAAAGACAAGCAAACTTTTTCCAGTATTTTTTGCGGTAGTTTTTATCCTTTTGTGATGAGTATGAAATGGGGTACAGTTAGCTCCAAGTTTTTTGCGAGCGTTTAACTTCATCAAGAATTTTGTGAGTGAGTGGCGTTCAGTTTTAAGCCTTGTTCTGATAAGGGCTGGTTTGTCGTTTTTGGTTCAGTAGCATCAGGTGCGTCAAAATTTTCATTTCTAAAAAATATTCATCCTTAAACAGCCTCAACCTTCGTTAGCACAGAACGCCGTGCAAACACATTCTTCCAAAAGAGAAGCTTCAAACAGAAGTATAGTAGGGGTTCAGTCTTACAAGCGAAGAAAGTTTGTGAAATTTAATATGTAGTAGTATACAACAGAGCGTAATACAGTGTCTAATTTCTTGTAAACCTTTGAGCTAAATCAGGAGAGAGGTCCATGGAGGCGGAGGATTGAGAAGGGAAAAACCGTGGATGGAGGAAAAAGTAATGGTAACCGATAAACTCATAACTCGTTGTAAAACCCTGTGTATGAAGTAAACTCCAAGAAGAGGGAAGAAAATAAGACATGTAGCAGGGACATACACATACATCTTAGTAGGGTAGGGAAAAGCAAACCCTGTTGTTATTTTTCGTTTTTCTCAGCTACGCATCCCATTGATGAAACGGAGATAAAGTGATTGAAATCAAGCCGCAAACTGGAGAAACTGCTACTGCTGTTACCACTACTACCCTTGCATACATATATACATCCGTATAACATTCACCACAGACCTACTTACAAATAAGAAATTGATCTTCACAAGACGCCTCTTTTTCTCTCTCTCTCTCTCTCGTCAAGACAAGACCATGTTACTATGAAAAAGCTGAAAAACACAGAAAGAGAGATGTTTACCATGTTAAAAGAAAGACGAAGAAATACAGAGATGTTCCAAAAACCTGTATCGGACAGACTTCATCGATTTCTTTATATATATTAAAATATGAGCCTGGAGCATTCCCCAAAGTGTCATAATTTTTTCTTGTTTCTGTAATTTGTGTATTTCCAGATAATTTTCGGTAAATTAAATAGCCAACTACCGTAAAATAAAACCACCCACAGTATCTCCGCGTCTGAATGGTTCGGAGCATTAGACTCAAGATTAGGCATTATCAGGCTTTCCATTGGGTTCCCCCCGGTTGCGTTCTTACGATATTCCCAAAATATAGGGATGCTCGGAGAAAAACAATGCAAAGTCTAGAAGTACTTCCGAGTACTAGAGTCTTCCCATTCCGCATGAGGGAATGCAAGGCCTGAGGACACTTCAACAACTACTTAACTGTATCGGGATACACAGGTCCGTTTAAAACGTCAACATACTGGTGTAATTATATTTTGTTAATGTATGCAAAGCTTGGCATCCTAAATTGTTTTACCTTCGCGACTCTCATCGTCATATGGACTTTCTTCCTGAAAACAACCCTTTCCTTTGGAGTCAAAGTCGTATGAAGCCTGGGTAGGGAACTAGTTGTACGTTGCAAGCCCTCGCTGCACTACCTTTACAACTATTTACATATAAGGTTTCATCGAGAACACAATGCCACAAAATAAATGCCTGGTAAGAAGATTTAAGAAGAACAAAGCAAAATACACTGACAGATGTACTTTTCCAAGAGAGAGGAGAGCTACTTTTATGTTTGATTTTAGTTTAACTTTTGTCCATTACCTCTACTTTCCCCCTCTCTTTCTTCTTCCCTTCTACTTCTGTTTTCTCGAAGTTAGTTTCCTTAGAAGAAGAAAATCAACAGCGTTCTCCCTCAAAAACGTGTATTCAAAAAGCTTTGACACGATTTCGTTTTGTTTCTATATTCTCCAATGTCATCACATTTTATGCTTACATGCTATTACGTGCTTCCATTTGTTTAACCTGTTCGTTGTAACTACAGTCATGAAGCTTCTCTAAGCTCGAGCGACTTTTAAGTACAAATGCGAATTTACAGTCAAAACATTATACACAAAAACTAGAACAATTTCACTTTTGTTTACTACATTAATATAAGGCATAATTATCAAACTCTTTCCAAAGTTGTTTCTGTCCGTTCAAATAATAATAGCGTCTAGTACTATACAGCATAATGGAAAAGAGAGAGACAGAGGTAGACCAGAGAAAAGAAGGACACTTGAGGTAGTTTTAAAATTCCATCTATTGAGTACATCCTCTTGCATCTCATTACAAATTAATTTGTGTATAGCAGTTCTAATTAAGTACCACACAGTTATTGTATAGGTTCCCTAAATCCTTGTTCTTACGTACTTTCCCGGTTGCTCTGTAATACAAACGTCGCTATAAGTGCAGGAAAGCACACATACCAAGTACCTAAATTGAAATCAAAACTAAAACATGACTCTACTTCTATCCCATTTTCAATACAAACCTGTATAATATTTACTAATACCAGCAGCACTGAGACACATGTCCAGGACTATTGCCATTACCCAGAGTTGTTCCTGTTGGGCCGGAGGCACGTTAGGAAATAGTAATGTCAGGTAGGCACTTCCGATGCTTCGCAATAGGTGTGCAAAATGTGCGATTTGTCGAGGAAAAGGTTGCCATGGCCCACGCTAGTGATCATCTAGCCAATTTCATACATTGTAGATTTGACATGCCTTTCGTGACAATGATGAGTGACTTCTGAAGTTACTATGTACAGTTATGCTGTTGTTAATTTTTGAACTTCACTATACAGTAACGTCTAACACTATTTCCTCTATAGCCCAACAATATTCTGTTATGCAGAATTCCCAAGACGAATTATGCAAAATACTTATTTCATGTAGCCATTGATTATAAGTGTATGTTAATTACAAGTATGCAGGTATGTGTAGTGTAGTTAGTAATCCTACTACATTGTTTCGTCTAAAAGTCATGTTGTTACCCTTGAAAATCGATCTGATTTACCACCGCGTGGTAAACTGCAAAAATATTAATCATTTTACGAGTACTATGCAAAAGCTATGGGATTGTAATCTGTATCGATGCATGTTGGGCACAGAGTAAATATTGACCAAAAAGTAATTAAACATTGTAAATCTAATGAAAATGAGGGACAGGTTCATATTTGCATGTAGAGAGTTTCAAATTTGCACATTCATACACTAGAGACATAGCACGAAGAGCTTGGGCGACCAAGCCAAGCAGTTTCCTATACACAGCTAACCTGCCCGTCGGTCCGCCCGCGCAAGGCAAGGCACAGGAAAATTGCAGAGCTTATGTATACGAAACGGAGGAAAAAGTGAGGAGTGAGCACCAAGCTACTCTTGTGGAGTCGACTAACTCTTCGCTAGAAGCGAAAACCTTACACAAAAGACGTGAATCGGAATTTCTGTACGGTGGACGGTCACAACTTGACAGAACTGAACGGTGTGGAGTCAAGGAAACACGGTTCACAAAATTGACAGGCGTGCATGTGTGAGTAGGAAGTATTCTGACCATCTGACAATGTTACCCAGAAATATCTCTTGAGTGAATGCTACACTCAATAAGCTTTCTTCACATACACTCAGGATTACCCAGGCTAACTGACCAAGTGAAACCAAAAGATCTTCTCTCTGCTAAACTTGTAGTCCAACAGTTGAGATCGCTAAAAGTCTTACAGTGCACGAAGGAGTCAGAAAATTTGCTAACAATGCTTATATAGAGGTGTTTCTCCGCAAATAAACACACATAAAGGGTTAAAGAAATACAAAAATTGTGTCCTACATACAGATCACAGTACAACACTTTTTGCTAGAAATACTTCCCCTCAATTTCCTTGTCACAACGCGAGTAGCATCAACTGCATTCATTTCGACATCCACGACTTTCATTACAGTTTCCTATTTATACGTGAGTGAATTTGTTTCTGTTGTTTGAAGCTTCAATTTTGTGACTCCTACTTTTACCGATACGCCATGGGTAGATTCAAACCACCCCACAGTGAGGAAAGTCGCTTTTGAAAAACAACCTACGCAGGCTTGGAATTTCACAAACAATGAAGTAACAACCAGAAAAATTTGCCAAATAACAACCTGCAAAGTTGTAACAACTGGAAAATAAAAGGGTGGGTTGTTAATTACTTCCAAAAAGGGGCACACCGACAGAGAAACTGTAGTCCACAAACCCTAAACAGGTATTCACTTACAAACGTGAAGCGTTAAATGAAGACTGACTACACACTAAAGAACCTCAAGTGCGGACGGAGAACTCCTTGTCAGAAAAAACACTCCAGTTTTGTGGACAGGAACGTCATGAAAATCGCTCTGACAGGAAGGAAGGCATCGTAATTGGAAAAAATAAAGTACACATTGTCCAACGGTGTAATGAATACCCATTGAATTCATTCTAAAGTTTTTCACTGTCAAACAGGTTGTTGTAGTAGATACAAAGATATTACTTTCGAGGCATTCTTTCATCGACAGAAATAATAATATTGGGAATTCCACATACGCTGGATAATAACTGATACACTCCATAAATAATATATCATTTTGGCTTATGACAAGCAAGGAAAGGTGTTGTTGAAGAGTAGATAAACAAAAGTGTGATATCAATATACGTGCAAAGTCTAGTGCAATAAGACTAAAATAAAAAAAAACTTGACATCAACGAGGCAACAAGGCAATTAATGTCAGTTGGAGTCTACCGTTTATAAGGAATTTCTATAGAAATAATTAATAATTACCATGAGAGGTTCGCCGCATTCTTGTGGATACTCCAATCCTTTACCAACCCGAGCCAATGGATTCTGGTCTTACTTCATACTCTTCGGTATGCATTGATAATAACTCCATATAATCTTGTAATTAAGTACCGACCTGCACTTTCAATGTAATACCATGAAATATTTAGCTTAATCAAAAGTTGAGTACAGTACAAAAACCTCATCAATGGCTTATAATAAATGAAAACATGGGACAACAACTTTATACTACTCAAGTGGCCTAAACAGCCCTACCAACGTCATTAAATAGTTTGTTTTCATTGTGATAAGTTCAGTATAATAATACACGCAAGGAAATCATGGAATACAAAATGGAGTGACTATTACGAACAATTTTTAGCCACGCCGTCGGAAGTATAATTAATTTAGTGAAAACTAAATTCATTTGTGAAATCTATTAATAACACTAGTATACACAACCACTGTAATTCTGGATTCTTTCAAGATTCAACGCTTTTACTCCAGACAGGTAAATTCTCGTTTCATTTTCTTACTGTTTTACTATCCTATAAGAATGTAAGTATAGATATATGGAAAACACATGATTTTCATATACTATGTGCTTATACCGTATAGTTAACCTATTCGTCACAATTTATCAAGATTTTCGGTTCAAAAATGAACGCGGAGGTCATTGTTAACACATAATTAAATCCAGCGGTAAAAATGTGTAGCATTTTGGGGGTATAAGATATTTCCAGAAAACCACCAACAAATATGTTTGTGTAAAAAAGCAGTAAATAACCAGACAGTATTGAAGCACGAAGGAAGGAAGGTTAGGGCAATAAATTAACATACATGTCATGTTTACTTATCTCAGAGTTACTTGAGTACCTTCCGTGAAAAAGTAAAACACTCTGAAATAAGATTGGGATCTTCATTGATAACCATAAACCATGTTAGTGAATTTTTAAATAATCACGAGAACTTTACAGAAACCAGTGAGAGAATTTTTTCCATACAAATAATCCTGTTAACTCTTATCAGCATTTGTTGCTATATTGCATATATATAAAAAACAATTTTTAAAACCATCAAGATATCGTCGACAAGGAGTTACCAAGTGCCGTTTGGCTAGTAGAGGAAATACTACTTTCGGTTCCTCCTCTGAAAGTATGTAAAATGGTTGAAATTCATATAAGAATGCACTGCATGCAGTTGGTCATTTTTAATAATATGATATCTTCCCCTTCTTGTTGCAGTCTAAAAATTTCTATTACGAGAATAGTTTATGGTACTGCGGTGGTGATTATAATAGGATGCCATTGTCAAGTTTTCAATAGAAAAGGAAATGAGAGGCCCTGGTTAACCAAGAGATTTTGCCCTATAAATTTTCCAACTAACGATAAGAACGGTAAAACAGATTTTCAATGTGCAACTTTAATATAATATGTGAATGTTCGCAGACGAGAAGCGGAATAAAAAACAGCGTGACACACATATTACACAAGTAGATTTTTCCCAATTGCTGACAACGTGAAGGAAGGAAAGTCTACATTTTGGTAATATTGTCAAATCTGCAGTCCTGCATATAAAGTGCAGAAATATACATTTACACAATATCGTAGAGTCATCTTTGGACACAATTTCACTGCACTGAACTTCAGGGCTGCAAAGATCTAAATTATAGAAAGCGTTATAGGACTTTGATGCGAATTCAAATGAACGGTGAATCTACGCCGGAAATTTTAGAACTGCTACATGTATGTACATTTTGTAATTCAACTAGGAGGATAGAAAATGAAAGAAATGCTCTTGAGAATTTTTTAAAACTTGTTTGAAACAGAGCATTGCTGGTACAGTTTGTTCAAGGGCGAGAGAACCAAGAAGTTTTAATTTATTCAACTTACACTCGTAGGCTTTTAATAGAATCCCTTCTCAAGACTCGGATTTGCGTAAAAATTAGATTCCACTACTGATATACCTTTCCTTCGACAATTCCAATCCTAAAGAGTCGATTTCAATTTTCATTACTTCAACGTTTTCTTGCTTCAATTACAGCATTCAAGATTGGTTTGCATTCATTCTGGCAAATAAACGCTCTTCCATCTCATTAACTGGCAAACTGTGCCAAGTTACACCTTTTCAACGGAACTGTCTTGATTACAGATAAATGCAATTAATGTGTTTACATCCTTAGAGGAAAGCCATGGCACAAAGTCATTATTCTGACATTCTACAGAGTAACCATGGGGGAATGCGGGGCTCGTTACCATTTCGGAATAAGTATTTCCTCCGTTGCAATTTCCTATGTACCCCATTCCTACATATCAGCTTCCTTACAAATTTTCATGGCGTGCAGAAAAAACTGGAATACTTGTTAGCATCCGGCAGGTTAATCCTCTTACAAAAATTCAATATCCTCATTGCAAATTGGGGAAGGGGATGAAAAATTTGTATTTAATACAAAATGTTATATATAAACATAGCTCTCCACCCTGATTTTCATTTCACCGACACGTCAGGAAAACATGAATAAATCTCTGTATGTCAGTTTAGATCGTTGTTAAATATAATTTATGATTAGTAATTATACAAACATTCTCTGTTACTGGATTGCGTTTACGAGTTACATAGCTTATACGTTCTTTACAGAAATTGCACTGTCATCACAAATTTCACAAAAGTCATCTACGTACATAAATGTAAGTTAAAATAACCGAAACGTCGGGACAACGAACGATTTTGCAAACTTCTACTTTCAATCTACTAGACCATTATACACATGTAAGGGCGTATTGGTAAATCGATCGCAATAAACCTAAACCATGATACAAATACACCGGTCGGGTCTCACTTTCTCACCATCGATTGCGTACACTCATCGAATTACAGAATTACAACATTCTTAAGCTAATAATGCGACCGTGGGAAAGCGGACAGAGTATGTTCATTTTCCATTTTAAACACGACAAGGTTTTTACATGTTTCTCCGAACTTTAAGTTCCGGGCAACTTAGCATTTTCAAGTGCTCTACCGACCCCTGAAAAAATGTTCAACTCATAAATTTGTCCGAAAGTAAATCCAAATAAGTTCCAAATAAACCAATAAAACAATCATGCATTTTTTTAAATTGAATTTTGTATGGTTCTCATTTCAAAGGAATATTAATCTAGAGTCCGACTTGAACTATACAGAAACATAAAAACTGTGTATAACTAATGTCTGCCTTTTTTATGAACAGATGAAGTTTGCAACTATAAAATAATAATACTACAGTTAAGCAGATTGGAAAGAAATCTTGGAGAAAGTTTACAGGTCAGAATTCGTGTCCACACAAGTGAAGAAAACAGTTCCAGTGGCTTTTGCCGTGTATACAGCATCAATCATAACCACAATAATCTTGAACTCATAAATCTGGCTGTTCTACCCAGTCAGCAATAAAGTCTCACAGGGTTATATATATGCACGTACATATCCTTTTTACGCTTATTCTTTGGTCCTGACTGCGTATACTTCACCACAAAGCTACATAACTCGTACATACATATTGACTAGTATCAAGACTTTTTTCCACAAAAAATTGTCTTCAATGGAAGACTGAAATCCTGTAAACTCCAGAAGGTTTAAATAAAAGACAAACTTTTCCAGCAGAAAGCTATTTCATAATTTCACGAATCACAACAATATATCCCAGAGTTATTCGAACAAAAAAATGAATGAATCACAAAACACACGAGGATTTTTCTACAGAACAATTCTCAGCCATTGATTTATGATTCAGTTCAAGTTTGACAATGGTATATTGTGGACACAAAGGTCAGAGGCTTGGCCATAAGTTAAACCATTTTATATTCCGTAGGTTTTTAGGTGTGTGAAAACAGGCAGCTATTTACACACGAATCTATATATACCAAATTCAATGGCACGAAGAAGTTATACGAGAGTGTAACTACTAGAAACTAGCTGGAAACGTAAATACGTATGAAGACATGTGTATAGACGTACATGTGTAGAAGAATTCTAGAACATGGTGGGGTAGCGAATGTATAGGTATGGAATAGACCATGCAGTCCCTTAGAGACGAATTCCTCTCCAATACCAAAACAAAAGTACATAATTCCAGTTAACAATCTACTCACATTCCCACCAGTTGTTCACTCGTTGTAATCAGTTAGTAGACAGGTTTACCTTTAAGATCTTAAGTCACCTGGAATTACGTTTGAGAGGAGCATCCAAGTAAAGGAATAAAAAACACGTGCAGAAAAATATATAGATTGATAAATTACAAATACAGATAGTGTAAATACATAAATATACATAGACAGATACAGGAATGCAAGGTATGCAAAACACACATATATGCAAGATACAGATAGTTAAATAAGATATATCTACACAAAAAACAAACAGTAGCTCGTTTTTCTATGTGAACTAGTGACGAGACCTTATTTCGTATAAAATTAACATGAAAACATACAAACGGGGGAAAAAGTACTAGACAAATATTAGCCATTCTCCATTACGCTGTCATGCAATATGCATTGGACTCAGCTCTGCTCTGCTCTACAGCGAAGTACTCAACTACACAGAAGTTCTGCAATCTTGTTGTCTTGATGAAACTAATACTACTGCTCCTTACATATACAGCTACATGAAACCCCCAACTGCAACAAAGCTATAGTTGCACCATGTCTATTTTCTGTCTGTTGTAACTAGGTCTTATGGGAATTTCCATCCTTTTTTCATTTCTCTTCAGCAACGTATGCACAGGAGGATAAAGACGAAATGGGAATCGCTGTCGTTCCATAGATCCATTCCTTCAAGTACGTATCCATGAATATATATCTTGTTATGCACAGGAGAGTCAAGCCTAACAGATCTACATATATTTCGAGTGAGTGCATGTCTCATAGGTGCACCTTTGGTGCGGAGTCTCGTGCACACAGGTGAACTTCCAATGGCTAAAGCTGTATTTACATACAACAGTTTAGGTAGCGCAAACTAGGAAACATAGATCAAAAAATAAAGCAGACTATTCGTGTATACCCAAAACATGCCTGCTGTATCTTGGATCCACACGGCAGTTTCAAAACTTGAGGCCACCGTTTGTATACATATATAAAAGGTATGTGTATGAGATAATGTTTCTCCTTCCGTTCTAAGAAGCAACAGCAGCAGTATGTGGCTGTAAGGTACATGCAAAAAAATGAAAAACACAATATGGCTAAATAGTTCGTCTTCTCCTCTTGTTGTTAGTCTATCATGAATAATGCAACTCCTGTCCTTACCAACACATACCTTACGTTTTCAACTCAACAGTGAATGTAGATTCGAACAAGTCCAACTAAGAAAATATACACATTCTAGTGTGCCCCGTGTGTAAATATAAAAGCTACTTTAGCTTACTACCACTTCAACTCTGTGTTTTCTACACCCAACAGCTCTTCCTACCCGCACATCTGTGTGCATTTTACGCTAATATTTGGATCTTTAACCTATATATCTACATATAGCCAACTACTCCCTTCACTGGTTGTTTCCATGCAGTCCCTACTAAATGAAATACAGAAAAAAAATCGAATCTATAAACACAAGAGAAAGGAAAAGCTCATGGCCAGGTAAACAAACACGTCAGTTTTAAATTTATATATACTGAAATGACTTCATAGCGCTGGCACTACAGCCGCTGTTACTTCATTCAATTTCCTGTTTTTTTCTGCAGTCCCAACGAATATGTTACCACATAGCGTACACAGGCAATGCTTACGTTGCTAAATCTAGAAACTCTAGCAGGAAATTGAATAAACTTCATGACAAAAGGTCCGCACCCTTACGACCCCAAACTCGTGTAGGGATGTGATTAATTCCCACAAGACTCACAAACTCTGCAGAAGGAATTATTTTCTGTCTTGTTCTAAGGTTAACCAAATAATCGAGAAATATTCTGAACGCACAATCAACAATACTTTCTATTGGATTGTTGTATAAAATACAAACGGGTTGTTTATTTTAACTGGTTATAATATTAGTACAACTTTATATTTATTGTTAGCTACCGACCATACTCTTTAGAACTCAATCTGAAAGAATTTCTAAGAAATCTGCAATTTTAAAGACGAATCAATCCAAAGTTAAATTTTTTTAAGTTGTCGTATAGAATAATTCTATTTGCTATCTATATGTATCTACTAGTGCAATGAAACATCGACGAAAGTATTCAACTACCACTTGAAACATGAAAATGTCTGCAATTTATTATGTCTCCTCCCCCAAAATGAATTGCTTGAATGTCCGTAGTTTGTACGTTGACATATTACATCGTAGCGTAGTTTTGGGAGCAGAGGTAGTGCGTTAATAATGCATCGCCCTTACTGTGTTCAAACAATTGCCCACATTGGTTGATTCAAAGTCGCAGCTACAAGTTATTAAATATTTATACTTTAATACAAACATGGAATTCTGTAAACCTTCTTTTCATGAGTTCACATAACGCAGCCACATATGCTAGGAGATATGATTGGAAAATACTACACACAGTTTACGTGTACTTACATATAATCAATAAAGCAAACAGGGAGTGAAGGAGTGAAATAGTGCTGGTTTATACTCAACTGCATCTTCTGGTAGCCTCACAACTCACCTTTATTGTCTATGTGAGAATTAACGCCTTTAGAAACTGCAATCCAGGCTTTCAGAGCCTGAAAAAGAATATGTGTATAATTTTATAAACGACATTTACCGACCTGTAGATTTTACTGCTGAAATACCTTGACTAGCTTTCATTTATCGAGTTCTCACAGCTTGAATAACTTACGTGCAACCCACGTTCAAGTGGAGCACGCAATAGGTAGCCAGAACTTGGACTGCGAACTGTAATGTACTTTCTCCTTATCCCCAAGCCCATCTACCAAATTTCCTCAAGTCAAGCCTTGGTATGTACATACGGTAGTGTATGCTCCAGAACAGCTCCTACATACTGAATACTACAAAGCTTACAACACAACACATTTAGAGGCTATTCTGTACCTGCCTATGGCATGTTTGAAAATATATGAAGCTGGTTTGAAAATACGTGGAAAGAACCAAAGAAAATCCATTTCATGCATCATCTCATCTCTGCTGAAATACCTACATAAACGTCAGTTTATCTAACGTTTACCCCGTTCTCATTCTTCCTTCCTTTCAATACATATGCGTAATGTTTGCAAATACTTGTGAGCATCTTGAAGAGAATTATGCATTCAACCATGTCTTTACTTTTAAAACATAAAAAGTAGATCAAGAGAAACGTATAGATATTACTCACATACACCTGGTGTTCAGCCCATGATAACAACAAATGGGTCACCAAAATTATTTCTTATATACTGACTCCCGATATGAATTCACTAATCTTTTCGTTAACTCCACTTCCCTAAATCGTACATATACTCGACAAGCAAACTATAATTTACAACACGTCATTCCACACGACGGCTAAGACAAACATTCTTAATTAGTTTATACCTACACTGTACATTTTAAAAATACATGAATCAATTATACTCATACATATACATAGTATATTATGTAATTATTTACCCCTTATTTTCGCTTGTGGTGGGATACATATGGCAAGTTTTAAATTTGTAAAATAGAGTTGCCAGCATGCAATGTAGCAGAAGTAATTCAAGGGAAATAATCCAGTAAGCATGGTTTCAAATGTTCCCACCAACTCCGTCATATAAGTACAGATCAAAGAGCATGGTCAAATTATTTTATACAGATGTACCATAACATCGCTTGCGCTGAGCAAAATACAATAACATACGTGCTCACCCCTGATTGCAAATTATAGAAATTAGCTGTGTAGCTGGCAGAATGATTTGTGGGTAATTTAAAAATTGCTTTATACTACTTAACAGTATTAGTAATAGATATTCACTAAATTATAGTCATGATTTTTATGCTTACGCAAAATGAAGCCACGTGAACACAAAGAAATCATTTTGCACAAAAGCAACCTAGGTATTTGTATACAAGTAAGCTCTAATGAGGATTATAGATACTTTTCCCCATCTGTGTACATCTGCAGCGGCGTCGATTTCGAAAGCCTTGTTCTACATGAGTTCACCGTTGAAAACTATAAAGGATACGAACAAAGATATCACAAATCATTTTTATACCCTAACGATCGACATTACAGAATCTACTCATAAATACGTAAATATCGAGTGTGTACTGTGTACATTTATACCAACACATTCTTTTTCACTTTCACTTATTTCCTGCGTGTATAGGAGTTTAATGTAACAAAGTCTGGTTAGCTGCAGAAATAGGCATACTTTAACTTTATCGAACTTTTCCAGAGTTAATAAACCTGGGAAACGAATCTGCATAAACGAATAGAGAGAGAGGTGGAGCGAAGGATGAGTCAGGCAATGAGATATTAAAGAGGGATACTTGGGTAATACAGGCGGCTGATCTTGGTTTGTCCAGGATCTATTCACTTTTGTGTATACATGCATTTGTGCGCGGCTGGTTTATTGACAAAATTCATGAAGGGGGAAAGAGATAAGAAAGCCAGTAGGCTAACTTGAAAGTTAGTCGTCTGACACATAGGAAAGGCCACCAAAGGGAAATACATTGTTACTGTACACTATTACATACTATCTACATATATATAACTATATTGAAGCAAGACAGAGAGAATCTTGTGGTGTTGGACGTCACTCTACGCAGAGTCATTGTGCATTATGAATGAACACAAAAATATGTGGCAAAGGTTCCGGGATTCACTTGCTCCAACCCATTTACTACACATAAAACTAGGCTTTTGCACACGTTATACGACTTTAGGCCCAACTTTCTGTTCAGAACATAATAATTTTGTTTTTATCAGCATGTATCGATTATTTTCAAATATCTTTTTAATGCCTTCTGACGTAGTCCAACCGTTTCTTTCATTTTTATCCAACATACAAACATATTTTAGTACATATTCTACTCATTTAATAACTGGATAATACCTACATATTCTTTACAACATAGTCTGAGCATGGATTCCGCTCTCCAAAAAGCTTGGCAATAAAAATTGTATTTTTTAACTTGGAACGGAGTCCCAAGACAATTTCGTGAGCAGCCGTACACTAAAACATAGAAGAGTACTGCTTTTCCTCATGGATTCAAGACGTCAAAGCCTCCTACTAGCACGATCCTACGCATGCAAATTTGAAGAAACGAAAATAGTTTCAGTGTTTTATAATTCTTTGCTTCATCTTG
Organism: Lipothrix lubbocki; assembly: GCA_034696945.1. NCBI lineage: Eukaryota > Metazoa > Arthropoda > Collembola > Symphypleona > Sminthuridae > Lipothrix > Lipothrix lubbocki. The sequence goes on from JAQGAK010000267.1 coordinate 74,548, forward strand.
TTATTAAAAATGCACGACGACCCGTTGCATTAAATTATTCGTTTCATTAGCTCCAGCTTCTGATAATAACTCAATATCTGTATACTTATATATGTACATATTTTCGTATTTTGTAAATGTTAAAATCGATCCACACTTTTAATACCAGAATCAAATCATACATGTAGCCAAAATTACTAATTACCAGAAATGCATATGAAGAAACATCAAGAAGCAACTCCACATTGTCTTTCCCCTTTTGTTAGATCTCCAGGCAAACAGAAACTTAATCCATTGCAGGGTACCGAACTCCTTCTCTTGTTTTTCCATTAAAAATACAGCCTTTGAGAACCAAAATCAAGTTGCTATAGTTAGGTAACATTCACTATCAAGCTTCTCTGCTAGGTAACATTTGCCCCATGTTCCGAACGTAAAAAAGTGAGACCAAGTGTGCTTGATTTTAGTAAAGTAAGTAGCTCCAATGCAAGGTAAAGGAGACAGAAACTCCTGGGAGCTTTAAAAATAAAGTGACACAGACTTAACAGACTTTTCTTTCGTTGAAGCAAAACTTTGCAAGGATATACGCTTTGATCTTGGAGTGCATGAGAACGTACATGGAAGTTGTCGTACTCCTCATTACGATAAATCCCGCAGGTCGTTTCGGCCCATACTTACAATGGTTCACATGTGATATTTGGGGCAAAAAGGATTTAAAATTTAGTAATAGAAACTCAAGGGTTTGTAGCAGCAGTTGAGCTAAAAGCAACTCTATAATAAGTATTTTAATAGCTACATAATAAGACATAATAAATACATCACTTCATTGTCTTTATGTACCCTCCTGTGAGGTTCTGCAATTACAAAGTACTTACACAACGCTGATTTTAAATGTGAAATAGGCATTTTATAAAATTATAGATCTACCTAAACCCTCAATTCCCCTTCAATTCTCAATTCAAATCTGGTTGAATCTTCGTAACGTAATGCGATTTCTCATGCTCTAAACAACAATAAAATGGATTGAGTGCAAATGCTTGACTTGTGTATCACAATGTGATACTTCCTTTGAAGACTGTCGAGCTTATAGTTCAGTTTTCCCCGAATGTTGTAAGTACTGACTCCAAGGCACATGAAGTTGTTGTTACTGCAGATGGAATCACATCCATTTCATGTTGTTACCTGAGTTTATATCCTGCATGCTACACATACTTGATTATAGGATGAGATGTGAGAGTGCGGGATCCGGAATATATTATACATTAAACTATATACACATAGTGACGTCGTCCCTTGTACAGAATCCCTTTTTAGGGACTACTAGTCCAAATATTCCTATATGGCTACTACTCGACAATGTGGCGAGGGAATTGAGAAGTTCGCGCATACGTGGCGGGTGCGAAGCTATGTAGATCATACTATGTTTAAATAATAATATATCAAAATATATTAAAACAGTGGAATCATACACGCTCAAGTCCTATAGAATAGTGAGTTTCGTAAACTTCAGATGACATAAATAAAATATGAAAAAATCAAACAAAATTATCAGTGAAATACATATTCACGGAGCTCTACTGTCTCCACTCACTTTTCTCTTGTCCAGACAAGTTCCGTCTTCTTGATAATTCGACGGAGCAAGATCATGCTTTGTCTACAGCATCTACCATCTGAACCAATGTATCATTAAAACTCATTGCTAGACATCAAAGCTGGACAAAGAAAGTATTAATAATAGAGGAAAATCAAAAGCACGAAAGAAGTTAATAACCTGACAATTTAGTTCCAGATCCTTCTCATGTGGAAAGCAAAGGCACACAACTAATTTCATGTGGTACATAACCAACTAATTTCATGTGGTACATGACTATAGGTTCATCGGGTGTAACATATATTTGCTACCATCAACTAAAAATAGTAGGTTAAGCTTCAATGTAAACCACTACGTCAAGCGCCTATGTACATATGTTGTACGAGGGTGTCAGCAGGCAAAAGGAGACGCTACAAGTATTTTCTACACATTCATATGAAACATGTATCACGGATGAAGAAAGCCGAAATGACCAAGGTTAGGTTATAAAGCCAGATATCTTAGAGACAGCAGTGGAGCTTGGCGCTCCAATTACATCAGTACCACACAATGTACGTGATTTTACTGTTGTGCTTAGAACCTTGTGCCTTCAGCAACTACTTCCTAAACCATAGGTGTACCACCAGAAACACGATTATCCTCAAAGTGAAAAGGAATGGTTTAGTAACTTTTTGTCTACCTGTTCAACCGTTGCCACTATAGGTCAGTTATACAACTCACATTTCACTTAACATTGTAGCCACTTAACAGTGTTCCCCCAAAAGTCAACAAGCTGACTTGGTGGCAACAAAACTACAGATAACACACTAATACATAACTGTGTGTGCAGTATCTGCAATGTCTGACCGTGGTTCACGACAAGTAAAATGTGCTGGTGCTTTATAAAAAGGATTTTTAAACAGACTTTTTCAGTGCCAAAGAAAAAGAAGTTTTCATTGTATCTATTCTGTAGAAAGGAGAAAGATTCAGTGGATTACATAGATGAAGGATTAGGTTAAACTCACGCCCTTGAAGTGTAAAAGTTTTACGAGTTGTTGAAAATTTCAAAAGATTTCCACAATTGTGAAAAGTAAATTCGATGGACTTTTGAAGTTGTGCGTTTCAACTTCCACAGATAGGAGCATGTTCTCGCTTCTCGTTCAGTGAATACCCATTGCTTTGATTTTATCCAAACTTTTAGCCACGAAATGGGTTTTCGCAAGTGTGGACTGTTCAACTACTTCAGGCAAATTGTATCACATTTGTAAAGCTGCACCGTGGATATGGCACATGGGAACAGATGTGACTTGGAAATTTCAAAAAATACAGGACCACATTAAAATATACTTTTACAGTTACGAGTCCTTTTACGCTAATTAAAGTCATCACTATAATCCGCTGCAGCGCTACTAACACAATTAATTTATTTCTTGTCGTCATTAAATACCATTAGCTCAGCTCTTCTAATACAAATTGCAGCATCCAAAATCCAAACTCTAGTGTACAATTATCACAAAATCACATACGGACGTGGAGGAACACAATAAATCTAACTTAACGTAGGGGCGAGATCCTTTGTAAAAATAGACTTACGCATATTTTAAACTTTGCAAAACTTTATTTTGATTTTTTATCTTGTTGGGTATGTAGGCGATGCGGAGGCCACTAATTTTGATTATACTGTTCTTTCTTGCATTATCCTGACAGTCACGTTGATGCTGCTAGAAGTCAGTTTTTACTCTCGCCATGATAAAAAAATTTCCAATCGACTAATCTTGGGTATCTATCTAGGAATTTCTACCTTCAAATTCTATTCTACATAATACATACAGCCAATGCAGAAGTACAGAAGAGTATGAATTAGGAATAGGCTACCAAGAGAAATGTCAGCTAAAGCAAGTGTGATGGTTTGCAGTAAACCCACTCTTTTGGCAAAAAACTATCTTTCACATTTACACGAATTTTTCGGAATATTTCTATGATAGAGCAATCTCAATGCTATTTGGAAAGTGAGAACGTCAAAGCATAAACTTTTGGCACATATTCTATCTAACTCACAACTCACTACTTTCGATGTTGTGCATCCAAAGTCTTCATATTAAATTTACTGATATTATTTTTTGTACCTACCGTGGAGGTTTCCACAACTTTTTATCTAACAATTTATGTCGTACGCACAGCAGCATAAAACATCGTATAATACTATTTAACTTCAAGCTAAGCCGTAGTAAGGACGCCTACTCCTAATAAACTTGATTTGCATCTTTCAGACAACAAAAACCTTTTAAAGCAAGTAGACTTTGGATTCAATTTATTATAAATCACATCAATGGAAACAAAAAATATGATTCAATGCTAAAAGGATTTGCCTTCAGGTATAGGTATGTATGCACAACCTTATTACAAATTGGTTCAGTGAAAATTTAATTCCGGTGCAAAAGCTAAAAACAAGTGTTGAATAAATTTTCGTGGTGGCTTCAATATTATTTTACTTTTGCACTTCCCATACATAATTTCTTGTTCAACAGCAAATTTATTGAGAACTACATAACCCATGCATACCTACGTAAGATCGCCCAATGTGACTACATAATAAATTGTAAGCTGTCCAAATCACGAAAAAATATAACAAAAGTACAAACTCTAATCTAAATAGAGTAATCCTAAAAATGTAAGTTATGTGCGGAATGAAAAAATCCAAATAAACGAGTTTTCCTTCATTCCTACTCATGTGAACTGTTATTTGAAGATTGTATATTTTTGACGACATTGTCAGCAGCCTTGATTTACAATATTGAATATTGGCATGATTTTGTACTTCAAACTTCTGCTGCAAGCCTTACGGACAGAGACTTTGCCTACAAATTCAAGGCATCATTTGTTTACATGCCGATCTCAGTAAGCTGAGAGTAATGAGCCAGTGTAGAGCGAGAATAAAAATACGTGAGAGAAAAAATACAGGTATCTATCTACGTAAGTAGAATGAACGAACGTATATATATCGACAAGTTTATCCTTTTGCGTCGTGAACTGCCATTATGAAAGATGGAAATAAAACGAAAAATTTTTCAGGCGAGTAAATTCGTTCTCTTTTCCTCACCAACTCCTCTCAATCTTGAGGATATACTCTTCTGCTTAACGATGCACCTTTCTACTTTCCAAAGGAATGTGATGAAGGTACGTGGAGGGTGTAGATACAAACGTGTAGGTGCTTCAACTGAGACAAGGTAGACGTGTACAATTCCTTCAAGCTTTCCCTTTCATTCTCACTGGCGCACGGTCTTACCAATAATCTGTAAAAATACTGAATTTTTCACGTCCTTGTTCCCTCTATAAAACAAAATCTTATATAGAACTGTCAGTGGGGTAAATATTAAAGGGACCCACAACTCAACGTACATTTTGGTACCTTTCATATTACATTCAATAAATAAGTACCTTGCATCATCCATGTCCTCGTATTATAGATGATATTGCTTTAGGTGAATTTCCCTACCCACATAATAATTGTATGTAGTTTAGTTATTCCACAAGACAATGAACTCCTCCCAAAGTACTTCCTTCGACTGTCTTCCTACTGTAATCATATCAATGTTTTCCTATACTGTAAGCATACAGTGTACAAGTTATATGTACAATCTCGTCATATAGGTTATGCAGCAGTGTATATGCATACACGTAGGCATACAAAGTCTCTGAATTTACTCATCCATAGCCCATAGCTAAAGACAAGCCCTCTATTCATCCTTCCCTTATTCCTCCTCGTCTCAAAAGAAGTATCTCAAAAATTTACTGAGGACTTTCACCCACTCTTTCATCTTCATTATTATTACGTTGTCTCCATTTGGCTTTTGTGACCCAGACACAAGGCTTGTTCCCTCAATTGCACTCATTGGAGCAACTAAGCACGACTAATATCCTAATCCGTCTAAAAATTTATCACTTACAAACCATTGAACAAAAAGTAAGAATAACTTCACACATGCTACAAATTGTCTTATATATTGCTTGCCGTTCTGACAAATGAAAAACATTCTTTTTCAGCTCTTACCATTAGTGTCTAATCATTTTCCTCACAAGCAACACATTTTCACCACAATAACGCTTCAGCAATTCAACAATAAAGAGATCAAATATAAAAATGAAAGTACCAATAATTACCTATAATAATTGTGACTTTCATTCTTACATTTCCACTCCATCGTGTAATTATTATTTGAGTTCCTAACTTATCAGATATAGATATCGATCAGTAATCCACTCCATTGTTATTCCACAGCAATAATTTTTGGTCAACTAAAACTTGTAAAATGTGGAGCTAAGGTATTTTCCCCAAAGCTATCGAACACGGCAGTTCTTACAAGTTCAAAAGCCTTTGTGTAAAAATTGTGGATAGAAGGTTCTATTTCAGTAAATGCATTTGATCAATTAAGCAACTAAAACAAATCCCTTCACAAACCTGAATTCAAGTATTCATTTACACTACCAATATCATTAGGCCATTTCATAATTTCCATACTGGCCAAAGGCACTAAATCAGTTATTCAGATTTGCAGTTTTCTATGTATATAATGAATATCCAAATATTATATTTATTATTAATAAGCTAAAGTCATGAACATTAAATCCAGTTTCGTCAAAAAAATCCTATACGTACATATCTATTTATACTTGCGTTTATATCTTAGAGAGATATTTATTCCTTTGTGAGAGGTGTTAGGGAGAGAATTATTTTTTTCTCAGAAAAAAACCAGCACACTGGGAAAGAAAAGACTCGTGACTCTCAATTGTTTCGTGAATATCTTTCTAAAGATTCTTCAGCTGTTTTCGAGACTGAGGATACAAAAAGCAGAGAAAATGCTAAAGACGGAGCGGACTAAGGAGAGAAAGAAGGTACTTTTATACCACTCACGATCAGACACATACAACATTACAGAAGAAAAAAGATTCTCGTTTGAGAGCGATGCTCGAGATACAAAGACACAGTGGGGAATTTCAAAATGCACCATGCATAATTGATAAAGGAGCTGAATCAGTCAAAGAACTGGAATAAAAAACACGACCTAGACGTACAATAGATATACAACATATATAGCAACTTCACTGATAATATAGATACATTGTACTATATAGCTTAAGTTTAGAACATACGTATACGGCACCTATAGATTTGTTAGTATATAGTATTCATGTGTAGACGCTAGAAGTGTAGGCAGGTCAAATCTATAAATGACATTGATTTTGTTCCGGGTAAATGTTGTACACCTAAGCAGATCCATAGCCTAAGCTAGAAACATCATGCACATTTCAGGCCCACAAGTTTATAAGTTTGTATGTGTATTGAATGTGCTGTGCTATAATGTACTGAATCCGACCATTTCATTTTGGTTACTTCTTCCAAATCCATTCCTGCAAATCATGTGTCGTCCTCTGACAAACTAAGAAAACAGAAATTTCATCAACACACCAGTATATACATGTACATGGGAAGATACTGAAGGGAATTTTTTAAGTACGAAAAATAAAGTAAGCAAAAAAAATAAACAAATCCAACTTCTTCTAGACTCCCAGGTAGAGCGAGTGAGAGAGGATTGGTACTGCTTAGTACATTATTTCTTTGGAACCACTAATCATACAAGTGTATTGGTATATGTTATCAGGATAGAACATACTACTAGGGCATCCCGAAGATAAAAACTCGTGTGAGTCGATCATTGCCTAGAGAGAAGCTTGACAGTCCTAGAAAGAAAGTGTAGTGCAAGCTATGTGGAAACTTGTCGTGCATCATGTGATGACTTTAAACAAAAATAAACTTAGCCAGGAGTTTCCTTCATGTTTACCTCCTTTACAGCAAATAAACTCGATATAAGGTCTACATAGTGTAACTGCAACTAAAAATATCCAGGTATATTCAATTCCATTTTCACTGTTACGAGCACTAACCCAACCAACAATAATGTTCACTCATGTGGAGTTGTTCAAAGTCCGGCTTCCTTCGTAATTTAGAATGCGTTTACTTCGCGCAATCCCGAGAGCTCAACTGGTTCATAAAAGTGAAGTTCTGAACAAACCAACAACTAAATAACTACTTCTTAAAGCTACATCATTAGGTACAGGGGTACAGAAATTTAGGGATCAGAAATAAACAACTAAATACATAGGAAAGTTGTGGGTGAACATGTATCTACATCTGACAAATTACAAGCAACTCAGCACAAAGTAACATGTAACTGATTACACTTATTAATTATTTAAACTTGCGGATAATATTGCGGAAATTGATTTTTTTGGACCGTTGCAAGAAGTTGAGTTGCAATGGACACGGTGAGACTTATGTAATAGTTACAGAAATTAGAATGATCTATTGTCTCTTTGGGACCAAGTGCCTGTGTTGTACAATACAGTAAGTATATTCTCCACGTTAATTTGCTCAGCGGAGCCAGAGGCAACGCAAATTAGCTACAAATATGTATTCTTGTTTTACATATGTAGGTATTTCAATAGGAAAATATATCCCATGAATCGTGCTTTTAAAAAGTCAGCAGAGGCTTATTGAGTAGGCATACGAAAATGTTATATACTGATTACAAGGCAGCAGCAGCCATTACCAGACTCCTCAACTTCCAACCATCATCATCGCTTTCAGGATTTAGTGTTTATTATTATTTCCTTTCCGATCCGTGCAATTTTACCTTCATTTCTTGTCGGGCATATTCGATATGGAAAAGGTCTATTGAAGGAATCAAACTTTCTTCAAGTAAACACTGTGAGTCAAATGCACTAAATCATAAAACAGGGAATTCAGTTGTGTCCCAATCACCAAGGAAAACTTTTCCATTTCTTTACTACCACATTTATATACCATACATGGAACTGCATGATTACACTAAATTGTTTCAGTTGTAAACTTGTGTATATGCTACTCAATGATTACGGCATTCTACTAGGAACAAAGGTACTTTGATGCTTTTCAGATTGGCTGAATGACATATTCCCTATTTGTATTTACCCAATTCTTACTTTATTTCTTCGAGAGCAATAGGACCAAAAAGCAATAACATTTGTACCAACAAGCACTTGGCGAAAACAAAATACTATTCGAGTAGCATGTATAAATACTGTCGGTATATCGGTGCTAAATCCGAAAGTGCTTCAACCTGGGAGAGCTTAAATTCGGTATAATATGCATCATCTGCAAGGAAATGTAGTTCATAGACGCTTCCCATTAAAACACTGAGATGGGGGAAAGGAATGAAAAGTAAGCTTACTGGTAAGTAGCAATAGATTTTTGGAAGCTTTCAGGAGCATAGCTCCAAGAAATTTCAGTTGATTTCCATTTCCATTCAAATAGACCTTTCATTTGATTCCCAAAAAACATTCAACTGAAGAGCGTTATTTCCTTCGTCGTCTGCCCAAATCTTGTTGTCTACTTCAACTCTCTATAAAATTCCAAAAACAGCGCTGGAATAGATAAGTAGGTACTACTTTCTACCTGAACTTCCTCACGAAACAAATTCATGCTACATTAGTTGTCAATACTAGCAGAGATTAGCGGATTGGCTAGTGTTTCCTAGGGATTTACCGAGACAGCTTTTAATAAATTTGTTCAGAGATGTATTCATTCATGTTGAGTATTCTCCTGCTCGCGGGGGTTTCAATAGAGCAAAGTCCTACTTATTTTGTTCGTATTGTAGGGTGTAACAACAACACTACACCACCAGAATCATGAGAACTGTGGATATTCAGATATATGTACATAAATAATATACTATGAAGTGCATAGCTAGACCTCATTCATATAAATACCACATGGCACTATGTAGAACTTGGGGTAAGGTATGAATTTAGTAGTGTTATAACATGGGGTGATACATACAATACTGAGCTGGCTCACATTACTGAGACCTCCTGTTTGATTTCAACTCCCATTACCTATAGCTTCCTAGTATAGTGCCGTCAGCAATGTACATATGAATACGAAGCAGAAGTGTACCACATAAAGAAAAATGGAACTTTTTGGCAATAAAAATAGGGAAAACAAACATTTCACTAGAAATGCCATGCACAGTGGTAAAAAACAAACCCATACATTCAAGCTGGGTGAATTTTGCTAAAATTTGTTTAGTTCCATTCTTTTATACACACTGCCAGACCTATGTGCAGCCAACCTATGCGTAATGTACGTACATACGTATTATACAGAAATAAAGAGTTTGCTCTTCATGAAATTTTTATAATCAATCCAAGACAAATGAAGCACAGCGGTTTAGCTCTGGAAAAGTTTTAACGACTGTATTCTCAACACCACAACTTTTAAACCCTCTGAGTGGTGGAATTTTAGCAATAATTTTTGCAGAAAAGTGGTGCCATACGGAATTTTATAACTCAAAGGGAATGCATGCTTCAGCCAAAAAGCAGCTTATGTAAAAGAAATGGGACGCAAATTAACTGCTTCTTTCGTATCATCAAAACTAATGATAAGGAGTATAACTGCAGTGGATTAGATTAGTTCAGAAAACCTGCTAATGAATCCCACGTCTTATCTTAAGTACATTGCAATTAACTAGACTTCGGAAATATAAATTCAACTTTTGTAATAAATACAGCAACTTCAGTTGTAAACAATTTTAGCTAAAGCTATAAACAAATACAGTCTGGACTCTGGTTGATTCTCACGTAAGCAAAATGAAAACATAGTTTGGTAAGAATACTGCCAGCGAGTCCAAGTTCCATCTAACTTTTATGCAAAAATACATACAATTGTGCTGACTATACAAAAAGCTGGGAACGGAAATGTAAAAGTTATAGTAAGTGTCTGCTACACAACTAATGCACAAGTTACTTCAGAAGCACCTGTCGTCGTTACGACGTGTCTTCGGCGACGCCAATAACAATGATGACGGCGGGCCTCGTTTTATCCATCGTTTTTAGCTGCTGGAGCCGAAGTTGTTTGGAGAATAAGTCGAAAAATTTCTCGTGGTGACAAAACTTTGCGTTCACTCTTTTTCAATAATAACGTAATATTCTCAGGTATGTACAGAACGTAGTATAGGCACTAGGATGGCCGGCAGAACCTTGCAATATAAGGTAGGGATGATTGTAAAAGAAATGGAGAAAGAGCTAAAAGGATGAAAACTGGTGGGAAGTAAATACATATAAGCTCCTCATGTCTAGAAATACAATCTACAGAAACCTTGAATACTCTCAAAATTGTTATCACTCGTCATTGTGACAACAACTACCGATAGCTGTTTCCAGCGTTCCGTGCCACTTTAACGCGTACGAAAAATATTCACTCCTATTCATGATATTCCAACAACTCGCAAAATTGTTTATAAGACTGGAACTGGCATGCATATAATATATAGATATATAAATATGTGTATGTTCACGGTTGTACTGTGCAGCCGTGGTTTTGTCATAGAAATCTGGATGTCTATGTATTAGCTTCATTCGAGAATAGAGGTTTTTGGGGGAATTCGGCTTTTAGTTTTTAAATCCCAGGTTTATCCTCAGGCCATAAATTACAAGTGTAGGCGATAAGAACTGACTGTGAATTAACGTTATTGTAACACTCAGTCAGCAATACTAACTAACGCAGATTTTTCTCTCGCTGGCAGTGACAATCTAAAAACATATCTGCGGGTTTAACCGCTAAGCTTCATCCGGAGAAATACACACAGAGACAACGGTATCTGAATATATAAACAGATACGCTAACACAGATATGATCCTTCCAATTTATAGGAAAGCTCATATCCCCGTCTTTGGTTGAATGAATATCAACAACGCACACACGCCATGCAAGAGAGCAAGTTGGACGCCAAAAAATAAATGTAAGGTATTATCATCATCACCTTATACGAAGCAGCAGCGAGAAAAGTCAGAAAAAAGTTTCTGAGCCTCTGCCAGCAATATTTTGCGGCTTAGGTCTCTAATCGCTCCTTTTCCTCCAATTGCTCGAGAATGTGAGAATCTATATAGTGGAAGGACAGTCCAGTTCATTTTTAGAGATACAAAATAAATTACCGCGTATTCCCCCGCACAAAGCACGAGGAAGGGGAAAAAACTCAAGTCACAGAAATTGAGTTAAAATGTAAAACTTAGAGCATTTTTACAGATTCCGTTTTATGCTTATCAGCAAATGTAGTAGTGCTTAGGCAGACTTTCACATGAAGCTAGGAGTGTTGCTACTTCCGCTGCTGCTGACAAACCACAAGAAAAACTTTTTTGTACATTTGGTAGACGGAACTACACTTCACTCTATAGACGTCTCCCCCGTATTTAATGGAAAAGTCTATATGATATCTGCATACAGAAAATACCACATATCCCTTTATTCCAAGACCAAGTTTGCTTTCTTTGCAGATTCAACAAAACTTTACGCATATATTCAAGAGTTATTTTAGACCGGCTTACTTGATGCTGGTCTAACCTCAATCTCTCCGGTTCCCTCGCAAAAGAAACAGAAACCATCCTATTCATATCTCCCTTTTTCCCTCAATCACTATGTTACTTAACAGAAGCATTATTTTTTCTTGTTCAGAAATATAGCACGCATGGCCTTGTTAGGAAAGTATGTCTTATTTGCACTCATAAAAACCACCCATAAAAGCCTCTCATAAAATGAAGATACTATATATAGACATTCTATAAGTAAAGCTTGCGAGCATTAGTAATTTGCTAATAAAGGCTACAAAATATAGATAAATATAATCAAAATAAGGAATAAATTGAAGTAAGGACGGGACATATAATATTTAAACACTATTCGGTATGTTTCTCAGTGCTTGTGACCCATAACCGCTCCTTTTACGTATTCAGGACCTGGATCTTTGCAGCAAAACTTTCAATATTCCAGCCGGCGCAGTGGCGTATGAGCTATTCTTAAAAGGAAATGAAACAAATTTATTTGACGGGAGAAAGTATCTCCGGATAACTCAATGCAATATGATTATAACGCGACAGCTGACATCGTGTCAAGACCAAGGAACATACCAATACTTTATGCAAGGAGATACATAGTCATATACGTTACAAAAGAACACAACTATACTCAAAAAAGGCTCATTGTTATACTTATAGGTACTTTATGCAAAGATATATGTATATAGCTATAAAAAGCATCTCTTGTTGTACAAAAAGCCTGTCTCATTCATCTACCTTTACACCTATACAGTGTCACCAGTCATGTATGTAGACAAGTGGGATGCCTGAAGACGGATGACATCAAGTGTAAATCAATATTACATGCCTGGACATGACTACTCAGCTATTCTATGCACTTGTACCACCGACTCTCTCAGGACTGATTGTTCCTTTCAATAATAATTGCAAAAAACGACAGCATTTGAATACAGATATATACATAGAAGCTTCTAAAAGCATACCTCCAAAATCCATTTGAATTTATGTGTAAAATTATACCCAGCCTACTCTCAAAGATATTTTAATATTTACATTTACAATATATACATATCTACTTATCTACCTGTATAACTTGAAGTGACTGCACACTTGACAAACAGCCCAACCGTATGATTTTTTTTCTCCACACGAAATGAAATGAATTTAAAAATAGTGGTAAATTTGCTGGTTATTGCAAATGTGCATGTATGTATATCACGGTGGGATGACGCTTACATATGCTTGACTTCGTAAAAAGAGTAGCAATGCGTATGAGTACCAAGACATGCATACACATTTCTTGGTTCTTTGTTTTCTCCGTCAATTTTTAAAACAGTCAACGGTATTTAAACTTTAACTTGGTGGCGTTTGAATAAAAATAGGCTACTAGACGAATTATTTTACCTTTGTATAAACATTTCTGAACCCAGTATTTGATGCACACGAGTACTTTTGAATTCGTTGGATAATTCATAGGTTAATTAAAGTCGTAGAGACCATCAGCGATTAAGGCACAAGAGGCCTTCCTAAGTAGCGCAAACATCGACGAGAGAACCAATGCGTATGTACATATGATTGAATATCACGATTACGCCAAATGAAGATATTCAATCATCAAATGCATGTAAATATAGACGATGTGATCCTTAAGTGGCTATAATTTTACTACACTATATGTATATATGTATATTACACCGATACTCTGAAAGAGGAATCGTCCCTACAGATTTTTTCCCAACTGCTATCTACTTTGAAAACAGGGGAAATTGTATACCAAACCACGTCTGTGCTACTGCTGCGAGCGTAATTGTGGTGGTTATGAAACCAAATGACAGTATTTCGTTCCAAAAATTCGCTCGGCTCTGTTCTAGTAGGTGCAAAATCATGAAATAATAAGTGTTGAACGACGGGTTACTATGCTGTGCTCTCAAGTAAAAACAACGATTAAGGATGAAGTTAAATCGAGTGTGCAGAAAATGAGTCTAATAAAAAACGATGAGTTGTTGTTCCTACCATCCAAATAATTCTCAGTATCTTTGATTTGCCTTTTGCAGAGAGAAAGTGGAATATTTTCCTCGACAGATGACAAAAAACTTCGACGAAAAGCGGAGAAAGGATGAGAGAAAATTATTTCACAAGCCCATATGACGTCTCCGATTACGACAACCGGATGGAATGCCACTACCGGTAGCAATTTGACTAACCCATTTCAGGTAACGTTTTTATTCTCCAAAGTTCGTTTCACACATGTTTGTGACTGTAAAGCTTTCAAGAGTATTAGAAAAATCAATCATAAGCTAATGGTTCATTGAAACTTAATTTAATTGGTCAATTTTATTACTTTAGTCGTAAAACCTCTTTTCTGGAGTTGAATAATGATTTAACTGAGGCAAATTTATAAATACATTTCATAATTAAAACGTTCCTTCAGACGAATCATATAAGTTGCATTCCATCCAAAAAAGTCTTTCACGATTCAGATAATAGTCTAGACGTGACAGAGCATAAAGCAGGAGACTTCCTTTAAAGGCAAGGAGCAATGACAGTAGATGTCATACATAGGGTAATCATCAATACTTCAGGTAGGCACAAAATGTAAGTGCTTCAAGATGGCTCGCCTTGACAGAAACCATCTTGAGAATGAATTGGAGCCATCAACTAGGATGATTAATGACCTTACTGAATGGAACATTGCTACCTTAAGCACTTAATTTCTCTCAACTCAGGAAACCCTGATTATTGATCCATCCACTTGGGTAAATAAGAATCTTTGGGTCTTGAGCAAACAGGTAAACCGGAAAACGAATGAGACTCAAAATGATTTCTGTGTATCCTAACTCAATCAATTGCACACGTTTTCCACCAACTACCTATATTCGTTATGAATCTCAAGTTCACCAGGAGGAAATTATTATACTATCGCTAGCACTAACAGTAGACTATAGTCTCACATTTATGTGCAGGATAAGTATAACCTCAAAATGGAATCTCTCTTTAAAAGTTTTTAAATTCTCGTTGGTCTGAGAGAGTAGAGCAAGAAAGTTTCAGACTGGGGATGCACACTGTGCATGTATAAGTAGTATAACGAAATTTAAGATCGAAGCGAAAGAAAATCTCTTTTGCTTACATCTCAGAAAATCTTTTAAAGGAAGCAAGAGCTTATTATCTCTCACAGACACTGTGACAACCACAGGAAATAGGTATCAATTCCTTTAGTCCAAACATTGTAAGGTAGGCAGACCAGGTGTTCCTAAAGCAGCAATATTCGACTTTTACAGGGATTCAAAATAAGGAATGTAGCTTTATGGAGAGATATAGAGCTACTACTATAGCTTCAAGGAGATAAACAAGTAAGGATATCGGGAAACGTCTCAAAGACTTGTAGTAAAAACACCCTTAAGTAAAAGTATTCTGGTAGATTTGTTTAAAACAGTGAAAAACGTGGAACAATAGGGAAAATTTGCGGGTGGGACACCTTCGAAAACCTCATTTGATTCTAGAAGTCTCCGAATCAAATCGTATTTGTTGTTCGTAAGCCATTATGGCTACATATATACATGCTCTCTGTGCTACTCAGGATGTTCTGCGAGCATTTTATGCTTACAAAAATACACAGAAACTGAAAGAAGACGTAAGAGAACGGACATGTTCCGTCTTCTGTTTGTTTGAGTTACTCGGCTCGACGGGAGCGGAACAGGCAAGTTTACCAGTACAAAATGTCTACACACATAAAACTTTCTAGGTCTTGCCGTATGTTTTGTTATACTACGGGTGCTCCGAAGGATTTCGAGAATACACATAAAGAAAAGAACCAAATTTCATTCGATCCGAGGTATGTATAAGTATAATGTGGAATGAGTGATAGGAATCTTGGGCAAAGCTTGACAGGTAGAAATAAGCCTAATTCAGCCACTCGGGATGTAATGTGTATACATGTAAAACTACCCCTGTGGCTTATCCACAGAGCACATCTAGCCATGCTCCTGCTCGTTGTTACCTCTTACGTCCGATGCTCCTGAGTAACATGGAGAACTAGATTCGGCAAGACTTTGTATGTGCGTATTTTATGCACTGCAAAATATTTTTTCTCTCAAGTTACGTACCGATTGCCCGTCACTATTTGATTACACGAACTCGTGTTCATGATTGTATAGTATTATCCACTGATAGAATCTTCTCTGGTGTAGATCTTCTAAGACATTCAAATTTTTATACATATAATATAGATGCTTCCAATGGAGAGCCAGGTTAAGCAAGTAAGCAAGGCTTTACATTCGACGTAAACCTAGACATGACCAGGAAATCGCATGTCTTAGAGTCTATTTCATGGTAGCTAATAGGGCTAATGAAAAGCTATGTAACAATCAAAAGTGGTGCAAGTCAAACACCGGATCTAATTCAATGAACATTTTGTTTCACGTTGTAATCACAATACAAATATAAGAATGGAAGGTCCACTCCTGTATCGATCTTCATCAGGACATTAAGTTCACAGACAGTCTTGTTTATGTTATAGCCTCGGGAGTATCTTACGCCATTTATAAAGTTTTCATATATGACCCTGGGTAACATGATATAAATCGGAATAGAAATTATTTTATCTTAGTTCCCAATTGGTATGAGTTACACTTCGATCAGTTCGACAAATCTGAGAATAATTTTTAAGAATAGGCATTAGTTCTAAATTTAAAATGGCTTTAATAAATATGCAAAATAATGCCGTAACGTCTTATTCCCTAACGATAAAACTACGAACGAAGATAAAAATGTACATAAGCCACAGCTAAAATTTAAGGTTCTAATATATAACTATTTTGTTTTGAATTTCCACACAGGATGAACAAGATTTGAAAGCCAAGTATTTCCGAGAGAATTATGATGTTATGACCGGTTTGAGAATCGCCGGCACACTCGGAGGTTTCTTTGTCCTAGTGCTACTTACTCTTCTGTATAAATCAAAGTGTAAAAAGTTGTCTCGAGGCAGATCACCCGTTCCAGTGGATTTAAGAGTTTTAGGCCCAACCATGCCAACACCTCGATCTAGTGTTATACATAGTAGTTTACAAGAACATTCAAATTTCGGAGTAATGATAGACTCGCCACCGTACATGAACCAAATAAATCATAAACATTTCAATAAACCAGCAGTACTCCTCACAGCAGCCAATTCCGAGTCTTCCGATGAAGATCTGTCAACCGCAGGATTCCTCACAACAGAAAGATGGGTAGGTGGAAGTAGGTTACGAGATAATAAGCGGGAACTAATAAAAGGTGGTAATAATAGTGGTGAATCCTTGACGCCAAACAAGAATAAAATGAAATGGTTTCAACAAAGTATTGATATTCACGTGATCTTACCTACTCCAACAATATCGCCTAGCAGCAGTGAGACATTTACACGGATTGGAATGAAAAAAGACAAAACTATATTAGAATACGGTGACTACTTGAGTGTGAATGGATCAGAGTCTGAAATGAGTGCTCTTGTCCCCTCATCGGGAGCTCTATGTTTTGGTGGTAACCTAAAGTACGTCGACGATACAAGCAGTGAGAACATTCCGACAAGAGCCTCGGACTACGACGATCAAGACAATGATTCCAGGCGTTCCATCGGCTCCGATTCCGTATTTGCCTGCTATGACAATGAATACAGTACCCGGGAGATTTCAATTGCACCCCCACCACCTCCCCCACCTTTAGCCACCCCACCCCGGCGATCCAAGGGCAAGCGCTACGATAAACTTAAATCAGTCCGAAGCAACAGTAGTAGCTTCTACGACAATGAGGATGACGATGAGTGTGAGTGTCGCATGACTTTAACTCAAGCTCAAGTACATCATCGAGACAGCTACTGTGGCTCCGAATTGGAGTACGTCAACGATTATATGGAAAGTCATCGACGTCGTTCTTCCTCAACTCAGACTACACTCTCAGATTTACGACAATGTCTCAATAGTTATGTTGGGAATAGCGGTAGCAACGCTTCAAGTCAAAGTCAAAGTCTTCATAGTCCTAATCCATTTCCTCATCTAAGCCCATACTTTAACTTCAACGCTGTGGCTTCTCCTCCCAGTTCTGCCACTCCCATACCTACTACTTCCAACTCTCTGATGGCCTCTCCTCCGAATAATCCCATCCTCCTTCGAGTCAATCCAATCAATAATTACAATCAATCAAGGAAAAGATCCTATGAAACTCTTAGAAAAACATACAGTTTGCAATGTGATGAATCGAGTAATTAACTTATAAGCGCGGATAGTATTATAATGATAACCTTTCATAAAAATGTGTAATATACAGATGTCTTCAAAAATATGCCTATATTCAAATTTTCCAAAATCATTCACCACATCGTATACAATGAATCACAATTATACGTATACAAACATGCATATACTGAAGCATTGAATATACGAATTTCTTCGAGCTCCCATCGGATCAGATGATTACATAACATAGATAGACAGAAATCCGATCCAATTTGTAGGGATCAACAGTTGCCATATATTACATAAAGAGATTGTTCTCCTTTCTTTACTAATGCCAATTAACAAGTATGCCAATTTACCATTTACCCTACAAATATTAAACCTTTCAACGTTTCTAGTACGAAGGGTAAAGTTCTGTCAACTCGTTGGTACAGAATTTTTACGACGTAAACAAATTCATATAAACAGAAATAATCATTATTGAACAACCAAAAATTGTTCGCCACTAAATATTGACAGTGCTTAATAAAGAGTAATATGTGTACGTAGCAAATATTGTGCTATTAGAATCACATTAGGGTCCATAACTTTATCTGATCCGACTGGGACTCGTTTAAATTAATTATCCAAGGAAACCAATAATCAAAATAAAGTAATATACAATAATAATTCATCTCTCTAGTCCAATCTAACATGGTTTATTTAATCTATAAAATACATTTGTTAGTTTCCTTAAAAGATTTAAATCGCGGACAAACCTACTGAAATATGCCACATTCTTAGCCTATAGACCTCCAGGACGGATAGCAGAAGATTGACCGTTGACGTTATACTAAAACTTTTGAAATAAAATCGGGCTGATAATAAAACGTAGCAGCAATAAAAATGTTACACTTGGCACTATGAATGGAAAATAGTAATCTATTTTCATAGAGGCTCCCTAGCACAAGTAGTTCACAATCCATTCGTAGAACATGTCACAATATTACTAAATCATCCCTCTCGGGAATTATAATGAAAAGACACTTCTACCCTAAAATTTGTTTTACTTCTGCGAATATTCCACAACTAGAATCCTTCCCTACCAATGCTAAATGAAAGGTTGTTTCGACATAAAATTAAATGACATAAAAATAAATTTGGGGCATTGATATTGGCATTTAAACTTGCTATAAAACCAGATGTAGGTGAGCCATTTTACAATTTTCAGAATTTTCAGCACTGGATAATGTGAAGTATTTAAAAAAGAATTGAATTTGGGTGCGAATATTGTACAAAATAAATTCGTTTTTAAACAGCAAAGATTCAAAAGACCGCTGCTTCCACTTTCAACGAAGTGAGTAGTGATGACATATTCGTATTAAATATGGATTATGACTTGTGACAATTCATTTAGTATATTATGCTGTGTTGTTAGTTAACTCAGAACAATAGATAAACTTGTGTGCGACTGTCAACTGATATGAATGCAATTATTGCAATGATACAGGACGTGGAAGCTTATATCTTAACTATCTAATATATAAATTCACATACCTAAAAATTGAAGATTAAAGTAACATATTGCTTCATACAAGAGCAAGACCGACAAGCGATACTACAATGTCTCGCTCCCAGCACATGTCACAAAGGGTATTTAGCGTAAAAGCAATCGAGTATTTAAATAAAGTTGCACTTACTTAGAGGTGCAGAAATACGTAACTTTGTACGCAATGGTCAGTAATAACATTACTGCGTATTCACCGTTTTCTTAATAGTTGTCATAATAAAGTGTGGATATAACACTTTAAATTAAACTAATTGTAAGTATTCTCAACGTTCAGAGTTTATATCGTATATATAAGTACAGGTATGAGAAAAACTGTGATGAGCAGTTTAGAAGTTACAGAGTAACTTTGTGCTATCTATACTTAATTACAACAAGAAAAATAGCATATGGACGTTGAAGAGGCAAATATGACTATCTGTCTGAAAGCTTAAACGCAAGAATGGCTACGGTTTACAGGTTTCACAAGTAGTCGAATGCAAAACTGACTTCTTAAGTCGTTTAAAAGCATGACATTTATTTACATAGAACATATACATACACGGCATTCCATTTTGCTGCAAGTCACATTATAAATTCTCCCAGAAAAAAAAGCGTGCTAGTCAGCTATGTCTTTTACAATTCCTCGCCACCAAAAGTCATACTTGCTTTTAAGCAAACAACAACATAGTCATATTGGCCTTGTCAACGACTTTATTAAACTACTAATTCCAACGCTGGCCGGTGAAACTATTGATAATTTATACTCCAGAATGGTACAGCAATTACAAATAAATATATATATACTTATAAATACTACGGGGGTTACCTTAGGTAATCCTATTACCTATGTATATGTATATTGTGTACTAAAAGTTTCTTTGTAACAAGGCAAATATTGCAAATTGTTGTGAAAAAAACTTGCTAGCGAGTAGATCATGATATACATATATATTCAATGTGCATACATACATTACGTGACATTGTGCTTAAGCTTCAACTTTCTCCATGCGTTTATTTTATGATGGCAGCTATAACAAGGCTGTATTCGAATTCATGTAAAGTAATTTTCCATAATTTGTGAACGTCCTACATTAATAGATAATCTGAGCCATATTGTTATGTTTAACTAAGCCTAGGTAGTGAAGATGTAGAAGTTCTATTATTAACTATCTAAACGCACTATTCAATGATTATTTATTAGGAATATGAAGTATTTATCGTATATGTTCCGTCATCCTGTCCAACCATAAATTTGTTGTCCAAACCTCCAATTTAATGTGTAAACCTCTAATTTATTGATAAAACATCTAATTTGTTTGTATGAAATATGGCTTGATTTTTTATACACGCAAAACTGTGGAGCTGAGAGTACAATAATAAGAAGGGAAGAAGGCTATGTTTGTACTTCTCAGACGCATTGTTGCTGCTGCCGCAATGTATTCCTATCTATTAAAATATGATTTCCAGTTAATATTAGATTACAGGTAAGATGACCATACACACTGATTTGTTTACGTTAGGGTTTATATTTCAAGCATCGTTTATACGCTGTTGTTTAAAAATAAATATTTGTTTATTGCTTTTGTAAAGAAGTTACTGCGTCGAGACTCAATATAAAATCAATTTAATGTATGTACATTAAACAAGTTACAATGTTTTGGATTATTCGCAAATTCGAAGTCGTTTAAACGATTTTACAGTAAAAGCCATCTACTATATACGGTATATGACCCCTGGTGGTAGTTTTTACAAAGCAAGAACTTAATTAGAACTGACCTTTACATTTGATTTTAATGTTACCAAAAATTTGGAATCACCACCAAAGGAATGTTAAGAGGTGATGATTTACAAATTTCATATAAATAAAATGAAATTCCTTCTGTGTAAAAAATGAAAGTGTTATGTACATATGATGGTGAGTCCATGGGATTATTTATAGATTTATATAGAATTATTAAAATACTTGTTAGAATTTGATGGAATAAATGATATCAACAGTAGATACGTGGTTGCACTTGAATCACTGCTAAAGGAGAGGGTCAAAATAAATAAAAACAAAACGTTTTACAACCCTGAAGATGTAACATGGTGAATCACCTTGCATAATATTCGCATTCATGGGCAAAATTATACATCGCAACTTGTCTAAAACTATTTTTACTCAAAAATATATGCTATACAGGAACGTAGTAATTCGCAGTGAGTCCTCCTATTTGAAAATGTTGTCTAAAATGCCACTAGAGATTTTTTATTCTCCAACTTTTTACTACATGAATACTTACTATACGAAAATACTTATACGACATGAATATAATACGGAAAACTGTAGCACGAATGTCTTTCTAGACATACACAACTCCAAGTAGAAAAACAGCTGCATTTAACACGCAGGAAGAGAACACGTACAACTGAAAAATGCTTCAAAATGTTTATTATTTGGGTTTTGGTGAAAATATGAAATGTAGACGCCTGCTGTATTCAACCGCAAAATCATTTTACATACACGAAAGACTCCTTACCTTATCTATGTCATCGTGGGAAGCAACGGAGAAAGAGGCGCGGACGTAAGGATACTTCACGGAGCGATCTGGCATGAACTCTTTTCCTGGTAGTAGCATGATTCCTTGCTTTATTCCATGCTCCATGAGCATTTGGTAAGTGTCTTTCAAACCTGGAACCTTCATCCACAAAAACATTCCACCTCTTGGTACATGCCATTCGGCTAATCCTGCAATCAAAAGTTATTGTTACATTGGGTTAAAGCGCAATCCTCGAGTAATGCTGTGCGTGTATCACAAAAATTGAAAATTCTGCGTGGATGCTTTTAACTTAAAAGCATCTTCAAAGAAACTAAATTGGGGATCATTATTTTTAAATCGCTGACTCAAGATGAAAATTAGGAATCAGGGTATAGGATAATCTAACTATGGCTCACAACCAATGGCTCTGCCCATATCTGGGGATATCTTAGGAAATATTTCAACCTTTAGCGGTCAATTACTACAATATAGATGTTACAAAGTTTTTGATTTCTGATGGGAAAAGTTTCGGGCTAAGGAAAGGAGGTTAAGACAAATAACTGCGATCAAGAACGGGATCATCACTGGCATGACCTCAAACCATGCACGATGGCTATTGCAAAAGATCGGCCATCTGCACAACGGGGCCACAACATTTGACACATGGACATTTGTTAGTATTTATTTTGAGTCCGTAACACCAAGTACAGACCGACGGTAAAGAATGTTAATACCTTGAAGATGTTTATCAGCGGCTGACACCATTAAATCTCTCCGATTCCTATAGAACTCCTTGACTTTGCTCGTATGTTCCATAAATCCTGCAGGTCCCCACTTTTCTAGAACCCTATGGACAATAACCTGTAGAGAACGAAACAAGAGTTTAATAAAACAACTACAACATCAATATCCTGAACGAAACGCTTGCAAATCTAGGTAGTGATCCTCTCTGCTGATAGTAATACTTGTTTGCAATTCTTATAAAACTTGGAACGCAGGATTGAATAACGGTATTGACTAACGCTAGCAGTTTGTTTGCATACCATTCCAATTCAGTGAGGAGAAACCAAAAAATGAAATCGTACATATAGATACCTAAAATAAAAGTATTGTTAAGACATCACTGCATTTTTTACTGAAAGCGCTCACAAAAATGCAAAGTTAGAGACTTTTTCTAGCCATGAAAACAAGAAAAGAATGCAATGCTGCTTCAGATGCTTGTAACAGACGCTGTCAAAAGTCACAGTGAAATCTAGTTGTTTTATCGTAGTTGAATGCGTATATGGATGTGACTTTTAGCTACAAAGGAGACTGGATGAAAAGAAAATCATACAGTTGATTTCACAGTATTGCAATAAAACAAGGTTTTCATATCGAAAACGTCGACAATAGAATCCTTTACGAGTCGCACATGAAACGGAAATAATATTGTTTCAAAGGGTAGTTGCAATGGAAATACAAATGTAACAAAAACATACCACCCATGGTTTAGTATGTCTGTATCCAAAGGTACCTGAACTCCCTACAAATAGCGACAAAATAAGCAGGAAAATAAAAATAAGTGACACCCAGAAATTGGTTGACGCTGGGGTAGACAATGACGAGTTTTTAAGAAAAGCAAATGTTTAAAATTATAAGGAGGGAAGTTGATGGGAAACTTACAAGTTCATATTTTTATAAAAATACTAATATATTAGTTTGTGTAGAATAGTATAGTGCTTACTTCGTTGAATTAGTGGAATTCTTTACTAAAAATCGGTAGCAAATTCATACAGTTTTGTGGGTATAGGAATATGATATTGCATTTTGCTGAACGTAGGGTAGACAGCTGTACTGAATAGCCTATTTATGAAGTAGGCTGAGGTGAAAATTTTGCCTACAAAGATATACATGGGAGTTAACCCGGGATTGTATGTAAGTTATAAACTAGGGAATTCCATTTGGCCCCTTGGTGCGTCAGAATGCATTACAGTTCCACACCATCTTCAACGTAGGTGTACATGAACTTGTAATATCTTTGAAGCTCATTACTTCCTGGCACATTATGAAAATTATTTATTATTATGTGACGCAATGAAACATCCAGAAAAGAACATAGTTGTATATATAAATTATATATACGTTGCTCTTAATAAAATATTTAAAGAAGTGAAATAATTGTTCTGATTACTTTTAAAACATAATGGTATATAGGTAAACTGGATTTTCTACAAACATGATTTCACAGCTTATTTATATTGAAATATCGTATGTGTGAGACAGCACTTAAATTTAAGTGAACTGAACGTCAAATTTCGATGAGCGCAAACATCTACAAGTTCTTATTAACATAGCATGACAGTAGCATATTTAAAAGAATAGAAGGACCTGTGATAGTGAAGAACAGTGAAGAACTGAGTGTTGCGTCGATAGTTCCAATCGACGAATAATTTCTTTTGGACCAAAGGCGAATCCAACCCGAATTCCCGAACTGAAGACTTTCGAAAACGAGTCCAAGCGAACCACTCTACCGTCAACATCCATGGATAAGAAGCTCACAGGATCACTCTACAAAGTTATTTCAATCGTAAGAAATGTTACCACATAAAAGGCCATATAACTATTACCTAGGAACATAATTACCTCTTCAAAATGAAGATAAAAATAAGGATCATCTTCTACGATCATTAGGTCATACTCTTGAGCTATTTTGTAAATTTCTCGTTTCCTCTCCGTTGGAATCACCGCACCGGTTGGATTTGTTCCAGTAGGATTCACGTAAAGAACCTGTAATATGGCGCAATACGTTCATGGCATGACAATTAAAGCAGTAGTTTAAGAACCCTGTTTCTATAATGAAAACGAGAAAAATCATATATATGATAAGTGATACTGCTTGTGGGAATACTATGTGTAGAACGTGGTACTATAGGTTTATATTCACTCCTGGAGATAGTATTGCTATGACCATATCGGGGTAATAAATCAAAAAGAATTT
The DNA here is from genome assembly GCA_034696945.1 of Lipothrix lubbocki. Taxonomy (NCBI): domain Eukaryota; kingdom Metazoa; phylum Arthropoda; class Collembola; order Symphypleona; family Sminthuridae; genus Lipothrix; species Lipothrix lubbocki. The sequence goes on from JAQGAK010000267.1 coordinate 99,734, forward strand.
AAAAGTAGTGCCGCTCACGCGAATATGACAAGAATAGTTATTGAATAGCTATAAATAGAAGTATCCAGCAAATTCTTTGTACATATTATCTTATACTACAGTGTGACATCGCAGTCTAGCAGCGGGGGTAAAGACACTGAATGAAAATTTGAGTAATCTAAATAACACAAAAGTCAGTTTTCACGGATGACGGGATAACGACATTCCAATACATATTTCATGGTGACGTATCCAATCCATATGAGTCACACATGACAGGTCCAAAAGTATAGACATACTTACTTATATGTGGGCCAAGCCAAAGATATTGTTCACTTTTGGAAATACCTTAGGTTGCTGCTCATGACTATTGGATGAGGACCACTTGTCCAAAATTGATTTCAAGAGAGCTGGTTGCATTCCAAGAGAGTCTTCTGGAACTGCCAGGTACACGGGATTGTATGGATCCAACTATTTCAAGGAAGAAACATGTCAGAACTTCATCTCTGGAATTTTAGAGGAACGACTTCAAGCATTTGGCTCAACGAGGCCAAACTGAATGTTTGTCCGTATTTCTCTAGGCCTATTTTATCGGCTACCTTTAGAAGTCACCACACCCAAAAATAATTTTTTCTTATCCAAGGAAAAACCTAAATCGCAGATTACTGCCATTCTGTTTCCATCCCACAAAGTAGCTGAATCTATCCTCCTCGTCTAATACATACTGTACAAATGCTATAACCTATTTTATGACAATGTCAACTACTGCAAGATTTCATTCATCAATAGTTTGTAGAAAAAGCTGTACTAATGATTGACATTGCTAAAGCAAATAAAGTTCCTTATAAATTTTAAAAAAGTAACTAAGTAGTAAGTAACTTCTTCATACTTCTGCATAGACACGCGTGGCTTCTTTTTTCCTACATAGTGTCGCAAACGACTAATATACTGTCGTAACAGTACCTATCTTAAATTTGTACAAAATTTAAATTGCTTTCAATAGGATTTAGTGAAAATCATTGTACCTTCCGAATTTTCCGAGGATATAGTTAAGCCGACAAAACTTTTAATGCGCAAATTGTGAGCTAATATGCTTTTTTGACATGCATTGCTAGCGTTTTCAATTTGGAACCATCCTTTTATAGCTTGCCACACTTACAATTGATAGAACGCTGCTATAAACAGGTTGTGGTACGACAATCGAATCACCAATTTGAAGCATCAATCCGAAAATCCCACTTAAACCGTGTTGACTTCCAATGGTGACAAGTCCCTCCATGTCATCAAATTTAGGAGGCTTGTGATCACGGTAAATTAACCTCTTCAGCTCTTCCCTGAGTGGAGGGTACCTGACAACAAAAAAAGCATAGTTCAGAATGACTGATTTGTGACAAGTCTTAAAAGGATTACCGAGTAGGCTCGACTGATCTTCTCTTACCACTCACGTGAAAATATATAATGCTCTACTAATATACAATGTATAACCTCCGACAAAGTACATACTAGTAGTATGTAGCGCAGTAGGCTCGATTCCATAATTTGTCACTTCCGCCATCACTGCCAAGGCTTTATCGACTCGGAGTAGCTGGTCAGTAAACCAGATCAAAATACTTTGACGGGTGTACTTCCCGTTCTGACCATTATGTTACTCACCGCTTGTAGGAGGGAAAAGAAAGGATCTATCTGATACGAGATAGGTTAAAACATTAGGAACTGTAAAAGCATACCTCAACGTGATAGAATCAAAAGTCAAAGCTCAAAACATAAATCAAGTGTACAGTAATCCAATGTTACGACTACATAGTACTGATGACAAGGCCTTATTCATATATTAATTAATAATAATAATTATTACGGTTTTTATTCAAGCTTTAAAAAGCCGCTATTGCGCAAAGCCGTATATATGTATAAGTATACACGAATTGAAGTCGGAAAAAGCACATGCAAGTTGAATACTCCTCAAGTTCAAGAATTTCATAAGTAGAGCATCTGCTTGGCAAGAGCGAAGAATAATGAAATAGTTTGAAGCAATAGTAAGAATTATATGTATGAACATCTTTGCCGAAGCCGAAATAGATGCAGCAGTATGTCTTATAAAATCCACTTTGGGGGCTCAGTTCCGTACAACGCAAAGTTTGGATTATTTGTGATAGATTTAAGTATGCACTGTGCACTCCCGATAAGCAGATCTCAAAACCTGAAATTTCTGGATTAAAATTAAAATACAAAATGTAGAAGTACATATAGCGCAGAAGGGATGTTATTTAGGTAGGTAAGTAAGCAAATCAAAGGTTGAAATCTTCCTGAAATGAGAGTTTCAGCGTTTTGCAAAACTAGAAGTTGGACGTAGGGTGAGCTATGAGAATCAGGTTTACCGTATCACAGGCAGGCTAATACCGGAGGGAAAGGAAGAAAATACTGGAAAGTACCCGTCCTCCGCTCCTAGTACGTAATATATTTTACTCTTCTCGCGTATTCTTATGGTCCCGACCGAGAATAAGCGCTTCGTGCAATGAGCTCGGAATATGTGCGGTGTGCTGGTCTCAAGCTGACCATCTGTCTACTTTTCGCCTGTCCACCTACAGAAGCATTCTCTCCGTTCACAACACCAAAAGCAGATAAAATACCTGACGAACATTACTTTCGCATATCTTGAACGGGCGAGCAGCAACAGTAACATGGTTACGTTATAACATATATAATAAACTTAATGGAATCGCAGAAACAGGTGAGAGAGTTGGTAAATAACTACGGTGAGGTTGCGTAGCCAGGTTTAACATTCAAGAGTAAATGAGAGAAGAGAGATTTTACCCAAGAGTTGGTTGGTACTGAAGGGCTTCACGAATTGCTTTCCCCTCAAGGTGTATCTGAGTATCAGCATCAACTCGAACGTCTATCGACTCAAATGGGAACATCTCTGGATTGGGGAATCCTCCCGCCATGAAGATGGTGCCTGGTTCCGCCGTCGCCAACATCTGGGCTGACATCAATCAAAACCCATACACGTACTCAAAAATCATATTAACAATACTTTTCTCCGTTTCTAATTCTCACCTATTTCTATAATCATCTTAACTTTATTGTTCACCAAAAGGCAGACATAGCAAGCTCGTACGGACCCTTGCAACTACCACTTTCTGAGAGGTTGGTTAAAAATATCTGAGGGCTAGAAGTTCTCTTTTCAAAGTTTGCATGTGAAAACCTCCCCCCCCCCCCCTCTTGCCAAGTTCTAGTCTACATGGTTCTAATTGATCTCCCATCAGTTCTGGAACGTGGCTATAATGTAACTTCGCCGAGATAAAATGCTTATTCGTTTTACAAACCAGTCTTGCTGACTACCACTCATACCGCTGGAAAAGTGTACCCACAGGAACCAACCCTCTACAAAATATAGACGAACAAGGGAGCTTCGAAAAAGATTTACTAACCCCTTTACAAAAGTAACCCCTCAATTTTATCCTCAAAATGATTCTCAAATTTATTAAATTTTGTGAAAGCTTTTATCCCGATTTGCAATCTAGGAACAAATTTCAGTGTTGAATAAACCCTGGAATTTTTTTCCCTCTGACCTGTCAGATCCCCCGGCGGACCAATGGGAATATCCATGTTTTGGGACTACCATTCTACAATTGCATTCAATAATGATACGGTATCTCTCGTTTCTTAATGCATGATTCTTTTTTGTAGTAGTAAATTTCTTTAAACATATGGCGGTTTTATGCTTACACTAATAAAATATTTCGATTTCAAGTATTTTTACTTTCTTGCTTCGGACTTAATATATTGTAAATTACAAACGATATAAAAACTATAGGTATGTGACATTATTAATTTCATTATGCATTATTATGAGCTTACGTACATTATGGAAACTAACTATAATGTCGCAGATAGATGCATCATAGCTTTTAACATGCGAATTTCGTGTACGTATGTTCTTAAAATATTGCAATAGTAATTGAAAAATAAGCAGACGACTTACTCATTTCCCGAATTAAGGACGGTTTCAGCTGAGCTGAATGGGGATTAATAAACCTTTTGTAGTCCATCTTCCCACGTTTATGAAGCTGTACAATGGGAGCCTGGCTGCAAACAGTGGTGTTCAACCGGTATTTTTTACTTAGGGTACTGAAAGAATTGGCAGCGGACTTCACTCTAACCGTTTTCGGCAGTGCGATAATGGAAGCTAGAACTGACACTGACGCTGTGTTTATATTCATAGTTTCGCAAAAAAAGGTTTAAGTTAAGTTGATATGTTATGCTATTACAAATTATGTCCTTAGCCTTGGGACAATACTCACTCAGCACTGAAAAACAGATTATCTATCGTTTGGTAGCACGTGCATTAAAATATTGTATTTATGTACTTCAAGTTCTTCAGCAAGAATTGTAATTCAAGGTCTTAATTTATAATTTGTGGTCGAATCTATACTCTGATAAATAACGATACGTTCCAATGGGGCGTCCTCGAAAGCTTATTCCAATGGGAAGCAGAGCAACGCTATCGCGCAACAAAGAAATCACGCCAGAGGCCTGAAACGTTACACAATACAAGAATCGTATCGGGACAAGTTTCGATTCAGAATCAGAATCGGTTTGCATGCACGAATTTAATACACACACAAATTAATTGACCACGTAATAAAATGGAAAATATATTTGAAATTTATATATCTTCAATAATTGAATTCAACGATAATAAATTATTGCAGTAGGAAATATTTAAGCACAATACAAACAATCGCAAAATAATTTTTTAGCTGACTTCTGGCAAAAACCGTATAGATTTGCTTGCTAATCTTTTGCTTTGATACCCTTTTCGACAACTTTAAACTTGCAATGTCAGGAACTAGAATTTTCAACAGTAAATACCATACCTAACCTATTGTAACCTTTACAAATTGAGACAAATTTTTGCCGCTTGCTATATTCTATATTGTATAGTGTACACTGCATCAGCTGCCTCTGGAGAATTTATCTACATCAGGCATTCAGTAAAAAATGAATGCTCATTCATATTTGACGTTATACTCTAAGCTTCAAAGGTTAAAGGTCAGTGTTTCTCTTCCTCACTTGAAATTATGTCAGCCTCAGTACACCGAGATTTTTTTGTAATAAAATGATGCAATAAAACAACATGTGTACCACCACACAGCGAATAATTTCGATGTTAGAAGAAACCAGGGCCCTCATATGTCATAGAACTTCAATAAACTTGACGATTTAAAATCTTCGTGATGAAACTATAGCTCCTTATCGAGTTCGGGTAGCCCGACGAGTATCGAGTACGAGTACGGGTTCGAGTCGAGTCCGGTCAAATATTTATGAGTACTCGATACTCGAAATTGGGTTTCGAGTATCGAGTAACGGTATTTCAAGTACTTTAGAGTACGAGTATCA
>JAQGAK010000268.1:0-104827 GCA_034696945.1 Lipothrix lubbocki
TTCCTCCGGTTACGGACGAAAAATCTTACGGAGGTAGACTTTTTGCTTACGGACGTACCATTGTGAATGCCCCTTTATATAATAAAGTACAAACCTCTGAGCTTTAGCCATTATTAAATCACGCGTTGGCTCTATAATTTCGGTTCGGTAAGTTTCCATAATTTCATCCATGTTTTTCGTTATTTCCGATTCCATAGCAGGCCTCATAGTGGATACCATTTCTATTATAAGTGGCGATTTCGACGGTGTAGATGCCAAACTTCCGATAGCAAGTCCATCCAGCCATGTAGCGAAATGATTGAGAATGGGAATCTGATCCACAACAGTTTCGTGAAGAAGTGCTCGAAGTCGAAGTAATTGGTCTTTACGGAAATCTGTCAAATCGTACATCGCTATCACGCGGGAGTTCATCAGTACTGAAATACATCATATGAGTTTTTATTTGTAAGTATAGGCCCACCTCAATGCGTAGTTTTGTATTCAATTTTGAATGGCATTCGACATTTATTTATGTGAATGTGTCTACACAGGCAAAACATCCAACTTTTGTCTCCCATATTTTTGACAGAGTAATAAATACCACGTATGTACTTTTACTCGGAAACGGAAGCAAAATAATGATGTATTAATTTCAATTTTTGTAATGAACTTGCTGATACTTGAAGCAACAAAAAAGTATCACAGCAAAGCTCAATTTTTTTTAAATCAACGTTATTCTCTAATGTCTTTAACATGGAAGTACATACCGTATGAACGTACTTTACGAAGCAAACGTATTGATGATATAATTATTAAGGAATGACTTCAGCATGGGGGAACATTTTGAACGGTGATTAAAGAAGGAAGCCAATTAAATGTTGGTTTTGCTACGTAAAACCTTCAGACAATGGTCGCTGTATAAATCATATCGTATTTTGATAAGTGTATGTGCATGAGCAGTTGCGCTTGATTCTTTCAAATTCTCGTCAGCTTTTTGTGACAAAGTAAGTTATTATAACAAAGTTTTGTTATTATTATAATAACAAAAGAGATCGGAGCTGCTCAGGACATCATTGTATCACTCGCTGTTGCAACATGATAGGTACTACGTATTTCTACAGAGTTTTCCTTTAAACACAAAACTCGAAGCAGTTTGGGTGCGTGCAAATTTCACTCTCATTGTGTAATTGCAGGAAATCTTTCATTTAGGAACTGGATAGTGCTAATTGGACGTTTTACTTGCTCGGCTGTTGGGTACTTACGTTGGTATAAACCTAGCCAGGCCTGTGCTTCAATCTTTCCAATCACCATCATATCCTGCGGCCTGACTTCCAACCATTTGTGCTCATCCCCATTGTACTCCTCGTCAGGGCCCGCCTGGTTTCGACGTATCCACGGTCTCTGGAGAATTAAGGCTGTCAGGAGCATTGGTGTGTCCGAGGAAACTACAAGACGTGGAATAACTTCGCCTGCAACACTTCAAATAAAGCACATAATTTGTTTTATGATTCCTCAACGAAGATATAATCATTCAACAAACGACTGTTCTCCCTTGCTTTCCTCCAACTAACATCACCAACATCCTTCGTATATACAAATCCTACACATTTGTCAGCAGTAACAAAATTTCCGTCAGAAAAATGGTTTCATACTGAATCTGTTTCCAACAGAGAGGAAGATGCGCAATTTAGAATCTTATTAATATCAGGATAGCCTTAATTTCTTCTTAATGTTGATATCTCTGTGCATGCAAAAGCTGGTACGGAGGTTATTACTTCAAGATATGATACTTTACTTGTACGAATGCGTGCCACTTGGAACATAACCAATATAACTAACTGCATAGTGGATTAGGTCTGGTCCTGCCCACTCCTGGCTTTGGTCATTGCCCTGTTTATTCCTCGTGTAATTTTATGTAAAACAATTCCAATCTTTCGTCTGCTAACCTCAGCTTTTGAATGAGCAAAATAAATAAAAAGGAACGAATATTTTAGCCCAAGCTTTCCAAGCTGCATTTGCGTCAGTTTCACTTTTGCGTAACACATGTGCCTAGTGGCAATTGCCTGCCTAGTTTTTATTATCCACTATAATTTTTACACCATTCCCACAAATTAATTAATTGCAACAAACTCGACCGTTCTAATTTCCAGCACTGACACTATACCCAACTCACTTACTGTCAACCAAAATAAAAATTATCTGCAGACTACAGGGTGCCAATTACGTTCATTAAGTTAGCTAAAAGCACCTCTAACGCATTTAGGTCCTAATTCTTGTAGTTAAACTAATAGGTTGCGAAATGAACTGACTACCGAAACAAAGGGATTGAAATAACGCCTAATTGAATCAATAGCGCTTTTAAGGTGAGCCTACCAGAATATGGGGGGTTTTAAATGTGAGGAGTACCTACATACTGCTATACGAAACGGGTTGAAGAAAACAAGTAATAATGTTTCTATTAAAGGACGCTTCTAAACCATAGCGGGCTCAGGGGTTTTCAGAGATAAAAAGAGCCAGATAGTACTCTACATACCTTACAACTACGGTATGCAGTACTATTATATTCTAAAAAAATGTACCTATACTATACAACTAAAAACACCATAAACTATATATGTATGCTCTACATTAATACTTTAGTATTTGTGAAAAGCTTACAATCAGACCGAAGAGATAGCAATTATAGCAGACTTACCTTTCGGATTGCTCAATAATATATCGAAGGCAGCTAAGTGCTTTGAAGGCAACTTGGAATTGAATCAGCTTTGCTTGATTCTGCAAGTCAGCTGGATCAGACATCTCCTTGGAACTCGTTGATGTCTTTCGAGGAGGACCACTGAAATAAATGAAATTTCATTAGGCGCTTATGAAATGAAAACCTGATTGAATACCGTAGCCTTGATTGAATTGAAACTGTAATCATGTAATTATCCTTGCTATCGTGGGAAATCATATGTATGTAGCGGATGTGAAAGTTAGGGTTCTACTATAGAAATTACTTTAGAAACTCCTTCATTCCATCCACATTCCTCTGTTTCACGTTTCGAAAGAGATGGAAGTAAAAGGAATTACGAAAGCAGAAAATATATTACTCCCATCCACAACATACGTTTTGTGTATAGAGGTAGGGACCTCCTACTCCCACACACATATGAGCTGATTTTGTCGAAGACTTGTCTCACAATTTCTATCTATATGTATGATAAGTACGAAGTGAATGTTTAGTTGTTCTTCCATACTTGACTACTACTACAATCCTTTCACAAACAGTTTGTGTAATAGTTTCCTGGTACACTGTAGCCTGGCATTTCTGTGATAAAGCCTAGTGCTAATGTATGTATTTCTCGACTAGCTTTTACATTTGTAGGAGAGAAGAGACATGTTTTCTACACACTGTAATATACAAGCTCAGGGAAAAGAGGAGCAAAGGCCCATTGTGTCTGCGGTCCTCCTCGTGTATTTATACTATGTGTTCTCTGGTGTGTTAAGGTACGCAACGTAAGCATAAAATGCTTCTCGTTGTGGTGTATTGAGGAAAATCGCACGAGGACAAGTAAATTAAATCTATATGTCTGCAATTGTACCGAGGACTATTTTCACGGAGACCACCACAGTGTAGTCCGGATGTGTACTGGAGTGGAGATAATGGAAAATTGTGGCGTTGTTGAGTGAATACATATTAGTGGGAGCGAGCGTCCAAAATAAAGTGTATGGGAAGAAGATGTGTAGAAAGGAGCATACGTTGCAAGGAGAGCATTAAGACCATGAAAACAGTAGTCGATAATGTCGAGGACTGTATCTCCCAAAGTTTCCGCAGCATCCTGATGATAGAGTACCGTCTCGATGAGATTGATGCAGGTGGCTTCATGGTACAGGATCGTGTGGACGGAGAAACTACACTGCGGATTTTCTTTCATCAACTTGGGGAAGACAAGATCTCTCCAGAGCTCCACAAGGACCAGGTCATGCACCAACACTGCAAGCTGCAAGAAGACAGGCAAACAATCTACGTGAGTACTGTTAACTACATACACACAGTTCTCTACACCCACCACATATACCTACACCGATATCGTGAGTAAAGAGAGGATGAATGAGAAGAGCCTGCAAGCACACACAATTTATTATTTTATGACTTCACATCCTTAGGAAACGACCATAATTATACATGAACTGAGCAAATATTGATGTACGTGTGCAGGTCTAAATTGAAAGGAAATAGAAAGAAACTCCAAGTACTTATTTGAGGAGAATAAATGGTGAAGAGAAAAAAGTTATTGCTCTCGCTTTACCTTTTCAAAAGAAATGAGCATCTCCTTGACAGTTTCCTCCCGATTAGAGAGAGCCTGGACTATGGCCTGCATCGTGAGTTTTTCAATCCTATCATGCTTTTCCAGCCACCTGAAAAATATATCCATGTACATGTGAGAAACAAGTGCACATGGAAATAAATACGTGCAAATTCACTGTGAGCTTGTTATAGCCACCAACTATCAATTGAACACACGCCTCTACTCAGTGCTTTCCTTTCATACCTTTGAGATTACTTATATGTACTTTTATATGGGTATTGCTTATACAGAATATGGTACCATTATGTCTTAAACATTTATATCAATAAATATAACTAACATTTGTTCATGTTTTCACATAGTAATACTTTATTACTCATTGTATGTACAACCCTTGTGGTCGTATAAACATAACGTAGAGGAAGAGACAAATCCGATAACAGCCTCTACCAATTCTCAAGCCGTCTTGCCTCCAACTAAATCATTTTCATCTGACATTCGGCTCAAAAATGTATTAAAACGACGTTTATATAAATAGCTGCTCTTCACATCGAAACTATCGACACGAAACTCCCTAAATCCAATTTAATCTATCCAATTTATTCGCGACGTTCTGATTTCTGTTCAGTCTCTTTGTCCTCACCAATACAATACACATGGATATTCAATCTATATGTACTCTAACTACTACTACATTTTTATCTAGGTATATCTATCTGTACACTTTAGCATTTACGTGGAACTTGAAACTTGGGAATGGGACGAACCCATCCATTTTTCCCAGTACATTAGCCATCCTAAGGCTATATTTGTGCAAGATTTAGCTAATTCCATTATCAAATAACTTTCCATCCATTTTCTTTTCTCCTCTATTTTCTCAACTATTTGAGTAACGTAACTGCTACCTACTCTATGAGCAAAACAATCAATTATTATCGCGTCTGAAGTTACAATAGCTCATACCTTGTATTGAAGTTGTAGCGAATAAACCCATCGCTGTTACGGTTCTAACTTTTTAAATAGTAACTTACAACCTAAAACCAACAGGAACGACTATCATTACATTATTGAAGCATTTTTTGTTATTAAGATGAGATTTGGGCGGTAGTCAATTTGGTGCAACCAGTCGTACAACATTGGATGTAAAGTAGCTCCAAGGTTCTGTCATTGACGGACATCTCAGAATTGTTGTTTTTAATAACGGTTGGAAATATAGAGTTGCTGTTAATATCTTATATGATCAGCATATCCCGAAACACTACTTTTATTGGGACAGGACCGTGAGACATGTTTTCAATATTCAAATAACACGCAGCAGCATTCATACACTTTAAATTGAAATAGCTACCGCTTAATTAGTTTTACCTGTTTCAATCTGTTGATTGATCATTTTTAAATTCGAATCAATAGCATCACTGAGAAGTTTAAATGACCTTCATATTTAACATGGAAACACAGACCGCACCGTTGAGTCGTTTTCCGTACAGTAAATAATATGTAATACAGCTTTCTTGTTCCTTGGGTAAAGCGGAGAGACTACAGATTTCGTAATTTATTATGAAAGTAGATACATTTAAAGTGTAGACTTCTTTCTTTTTCCCGATAATTAATAAATTATTAAATTACATAAGTATAATTAATCGCAATGTCATTTAAGTGCTACATATTGCCATATTGCTCTTTCTTCTGTGAAAGTTTTGAGTGCTTGTACTTTAAACACTACCGTTTCAAATTATTTCTACCTTTAGTGCACACATTCAGTACCTATGAGTAACCTTTGTAGATACATATATAAGAATAGTATACTTAATTTGATATGCTACTATTGCAGAACAAAGAAAATATATGTATAACTTAATAAGTATAGCCTCAGGAAAACTTACCGTAAAGATCCGAGTTCTTGCACATTTGACGGCTCAATGGATTGTGCATAAGCTTCTATCTCAATGGGAGTTAGAATATCCGCTCGGGTAATTTGATCCATAACTGTGTGGATATTCTTTGAGGTTGACGTTTCTCTTCGGAACGGAACAAAAAATGTCAAATATCAGGACGATTATACTTGGTAGAATATGGGGGAATGATACCCAAAAGTGTAGTTTGTCAGTAAATTCTTGTTTTTACTTGTAATAATCCGAAGATATGGCGACGTCTTTTCTTGTGCTTCACTCAAACTCAAAGTCTCTGCTATCTTTCCTCGCTGTGCATCGCTTTATTTCTCTCTGCAATGTTTCTCTCTTTTTGGTGTTTTTTTAACAAACGAAAACTTTAACCATTAAGATTGTTTGATCAATGTTCGTTGTCGTAGTAAATTCGCTCCTTCCATCCTTCTTTCCTGGGTATACCTACATAGTAAAACTTCCGTCTTTCCCTTAACCATTATTCTTTTATGGCTACATTCATATAAACAGTTATACTACCACACATATTATATTCGAGTATCATATACCTACGTACGAACCATGAGCTTTTTGTATACATCCCAACTATTCATTATATTGGAACATACGGTTACTCTGTACATACGAAGGAGTGTCTACAAGGCTAATGTTGTCACTTTCGGAAAAACACATCGGTGGTATACATACATCAACCGCGGAGCGATAGTTTCTTTGTTTGCTTCATCACTTATGCCGTGGAATACTTAAGAGTAATTAATTGCTTTATCAAAGGAAGTACTTTGTTTCTAATACTCACTACTCTTTGCGATCGTCTTTGAAAGGATCCCCAAGGTTTGATCTGATAACAGGCAGTGATTGGATTCTATTTCAAATTCGAAAAATGAAATAAAATAGTTAATTACTATGATTGGTAATATTAGTAGATATAATAATAATATTACTGTCACATATGTAACTACAATACAAAATTTCACTGTGCAAATTAGATACAGCGACAGTTACAATGGACAATTTGTGCTGAAGTACAAATAATGTATTAAATTGACTGTAAGTTGTGAATTAATATATTTCAATCTACTTAATTTATATATAATGTGAGTTTACATATGACGATCGATTTAGCTAAACAGTTGAGATCCACGAAGATATCATTAGGACGCCTTTTGTGTATATAACGCTTGCGACCTAATAAATCCCTGGGTGATTAAAGTACTTACTGAAGTAAATGTTGGCGTCCTGCTATCATCTTCACTGGCTTGTTATGTTCCAGATTTGAAATCAGTCTAGAAATTGCAGGCATTATAATCTTAAGGGAAATCTCGTGCTAGGGAACGCTAACTACTTTCTAGATACTCCCAATCCGATCCCACTTGTTTGTTTTAACTTTAAATTGTGTTGTTATCCATCAGCACATTGCATTTGATTGAGCTACGTGACTACCACTTGAGTGGGATCGGTTTTCTTTAGTGTCTCTCAGATCCTATCTCCTCCCTTGCTACTTCCACCAGGGTCCCAAGACAGATCCCTGTAGTTACTGTAACTCCTTTTTCTCCTTATTTCAAATGTTCGAATTATTTCCAGATTGTCGTTTCATATATTTCCTTTGGCTTTGGTTTTTACTACGGTTTTAGTATCCCATTCAGTCTGTTGACAGTTATTATTTCAAGAGGTAAAGAAGTATAGTGGCTAGATTATGATTTCACAAAATGAAGTGGATTGCACGTACTGTCTTAACTTAAAAAAACAGGATTCGTAGCGAATAAGCTCACAAGTTTTGAGTTGGACCATACTCCCCTGTGCTTGTCACTTGTTGTCATTTACTTTTTGGTTGATTTGAAGATTCAAGAGTTGATCCCCAACGGAGGTTCTTGTGGAAATTCCGTCTAAAGCTGAGGTGGGTATGTTGCAGACTTGACTATACGTATTCAGGTCTGTTTTTGCTTATTCCAGGGAAATCCTTACAAATTTACCTTCTGTATTACTTATGAAGTTTAGAAATGCTATGTAGTTTATATATACTGGTTTTTCAAGTGAAGTGGAGTGCGTCCATGTAACTTAAGACTCTTGAAAGTTCTCGGGTTGCAGTAATATGGATGAAGATGAAGGCGTATATATGTATAGAATGCAAATTGTGTTGCTTTTTCTGTAGTAAATTAAATTAGCTTGACGTAAGAAATGGAAACATCCTGTTTTCTTCTATTCTCTGTATTTTGAGCAGCAAACCTCCTCCATTCCCTTGATTCATGCTTCTGACTTTCAAGTTTAATTATCAGGTGCACCTTACATATATCCGCCATTTCAAGGACTTTGTAAACTTTTCAACATTTCCTCATGACTTAGTATAAGTAAGACACGGCTCGTAAGCCTATGTCGTCGTCAGCAGCACACCTATATACACATAACTCATAAATTGAATCCTATGTGAATTTTAGTAAATAAACTCTTTCCCCGGGATCTATTTGGAGTTTTACTTGCGTATATAAAGAATACACTTCAGACCCCCGACACAATAGCAGTAACTTTTCAACTTCCTCAAAAACCTCCCGTTGAATACTTGGCTTTCCAGAATTTGAGCAAGAAGCCGAGGATATAGCAGGAAACGATACATCTATACACTCCAATCTTCTAATAAAGGCAGGCCCTAGTATTAGGAAAGTAAATAAAATTTTATTTAAACACCACTTTACACTACATCCATGGAAGAAAAATTTCGACGTGAAAAATCATTTCACGTATTCAAACGAACCATGAATTTTTTATGATTCTACCCCATCATAATGTGTCTCTTTTGAGAATATTACAGGGAGAAATGATAAAAAACTCTCAATTTTCTTACATTTTTGTCCATATACTTATGACAACATATACGAACTTCTGGCATTTATTTTCCATTCAATTTTTTTCTGAATCGCTCAGCCGTTTCCAGCCAAACAACTTTATTCCTTGGTCTTGTTTCCGTACCCATCTGCTTGTTTACCATAAAATTGACATGTGAGTTTAAATATGACTGCAAATTGAATTTAAAATGATGAAAGAGAATTTCGGTAAATATAAACATACCTTTCATTTCTTATGAATTCTCTTGAGTACACAATTTACATTAGATGTTGTCCTTCAGGTCCAATTCTTCAATGTCCATTATTTTATTTTCCATCAAATCATGTCAGTATAACGAGAGGAGGCCACGTTCCATTCTGGAATTGATTGTCAAACCGAATCAGTTAACGAGTTGATATTCGAGACTAACAAGCGGCTTCCCTTACAATCAAGTCGACATTTCTTTTTTGACAAGTTCTGTAACAAGATCAACAAATCAATATAACTGTAGTACTGAAAATATAGCTTCAGTCAAATTACACTTATATTTTATTTCCAGCATTTTAAAATTAAGGACCGCTGAATGTTCCTCTACTCTACACTTAAAAATACTAGGAAATTCCGAGTAGTAATAGAAGACATACTTGCATACAAAATAGTACGCTGCACTCTACATTTCAGCTTTAAAGTTTTATAATTAATTTATAAGCACTACAATATGGAGTGTACTGTGAGACATTTTTATATGCAGTCCACGGTTGCTATATACTTATACACCAACCATGCTATTAACTGAAACTTGTTTATATATCTATAGAAGATACTTTGAACATGCGAAACTACGATTTATAAATTACCACCGTTGTAGCGCCACCACACACAGTAAATCATGAGCTTATTATTTACGATAAGCAAAAAGTAATTCCTTCACGCAACTTCTTCAGTGAAGGTCCTTGTACGGGGAGGGTACCACATCGCATTAATTATTTGTTTCCGTAATTATTATGATTCTCCTACTTTCCCCACATGCCTCCGGTACAATCCACACCGCAGTATAATTATATGTATATACACTTGTAATTACAACTCGTCTGTTTATTTAAATACCGGAGTTAATTGTGAAATGAGTCAAGCCCTGTGGTGTAATGGCCATGGCCAAAGTGTTACTCTACAAATACAAACTAGCTTTTTGTACATGATAATGGCTATATAACAATACGGAGATGGTACTATAACTTACTTACAAGTACCTGTCAACGGTAATTAGATGGGAATAGCTCACAATTCAACATCGAGCCCACCCAAAGTACATACTAACCCACAAAGTTTGCATACGTGTCACCGAACGTCCCGGGATTAACATCCTACACACCACCATAATATAGCATGTTTAGTGCCTTCAATGCAGCTAAAACAAAAACAGAAATCGACAAAAAACAATGTAGTAACAACAAATAAGTTTTTAACTTTAGAACTCAGAAAATAACATACGAGACCATCTTTTCCGCGCTTATAGATTTTTATCAAGTTGAAGCACGTTCGAAACTAAAACGAAACAAGTGGTATATTCATAATAATCCACCTGATACAACACATAATAAACACATAATGATATACAAAAGAAAATCCTCGTACGAAGTTGTTATCAAGTTGAAAGCATGCGATGTGCACGAGAAATAAAAAGCGACTTGTAAAAATCGGAGGTGATAGTAAAAACACAGGAGAGGAAATTGCGGAAAGAAGGAAGTAAGTAGGTAGGAGGGAAAAATTGTATATACTTGTACGATGTGATTGCGACGAAGAAAACGATGACAAGATGATAGAACTTGCATGACTGCATGCTTCATACTAGGTAACACTTGAAAAGTTTCTCCAAAGCTGGCAAAGAACTTAATGAGAAAAGAAAGAGCTGTTTCTCCGTAGGGAATAATTTTTTCCACAGACTTTTTCCCTTCGCTTGATCGCTGTTCAGTTTACACGAAAAAGCAAAAGCTTGTCTATATACATAGACGCAACTTACAGAGAGTTAACAACCAGCAGAAGAGTAAGACCATAGTACCTTGTGGTTTACGCAGATACTTGACAACGAGAGAGACACTTAGGAGACGATATTCTACCCCATGTCAAGACTCAAACAGGTATGGAAACTTTTCCCTCACTCTCTCGCCTATTAACGTTGCCTCAAGCCGGAACACCTACACCACTAGTACCTTCATGTAATACATAAAAATTATAGTAGATGGTAAAAATAATAAACTTATAAAAAACCGTCACACATACACCAACATACTTATAACAATGGATCTCCTTATGACCGTCGCTTATTTCATCAGTATTATGTAATTCTTACTTATACTGAATTTACTGAAAACTAAAAAGTTTTTGTTCAAAAGTGTTCTACAAGTTTTCCCAGGCTAGTAAATACAGATAAGTGCAATGGCTTGGTACACAAGAAAATTGTCAGTCTCATAAAACACCGTACCTTATTTAATGTAATTGCAAGGAGCCTGCAGTGATAATGACGTGACTTTGGACGAGAGGATGTCAACTGCATTAATTTCCATGGAAATAGTTATTTAATATTGCCCTTAGCTTGCACATTCAGAGGATATAGTTTCTGGTACTTAATTACTACTCGGTTATCAGCTCACATGACGAAGAATCAAACTGTATGACGAACTCGACTACACAGCTCTTATTGCACCAGGTTCTCATGAATAAAAGAATACAAGTGAGTAATTTTGAGAATCTACGAGTACGGAGAACTTGTGATTGGTGTGGAAATTGCTTGTATTATGACACAAGCTCGGCAACTACATATACCTTGAGCCTTAACTGCTTCCATGTAGTCAAAAGTTAGTCACAAGTCATGTCATGTTTCCTTCCTAGTCTTCTCTCTCCAGCCTCAACAACTATCACCACAAGGATACAACTATCACTAGCAGGATACAACTCCCAACATCTATAATAATTATAGCTCTGCTCCACAAGTCCGGGGACAAGTGTTCCATTACATCCACAAGCAATATACTGAAGTAGTGGGTGTATTTGGAAATATTATAGTCCTGGTCCTCACATTAACTTACCCAAAAGCATAACTACCTCTGGCTACTCCGTACTTTAAAAGCAGTTGAGATTTTCCACTTTGCATCCCCTTATAGCAGCTCTTGTTCCTCTCAACTTGGCTTGCAGTTAACTACGTGAACGTGTAATAAGCTATAGACACCTTTTAAACTACTATTATAAATATAAAATACTACAGGCACACATTTTATTAACTACATACAGGTTTCTCGTCAACAGAAACCACATTTATATCATTAAAGGATTAATATAGGATTACCAGAGGAAAACCAGGTTTTTCTCACCGAATTTTCCCGTGTTACTTAAATGTAGATGTATATAACGTTAGGAGAGGTAGACTTGTTAGACCTGTAACAGGAGATGCTTATGGTAAAAGCTGTAGCACTGAGGTCGTCAGGGAGTAAGAGATACATTTATACATAATTGGAGAAGCCTTGTTCCGGCCTGGAAGTCAGGACAAGTTCTCCAACGGCATTCTGTTCGGAGATGGAAGGCAAATAAGGTTTGTTAACTTGGACAGGCTAAGTAAAAGGGGGAATTCCGCAAGATTTCCAGCAAGATACAGCCCACAAGTAAGAACAAGAAGGAGTGAGAGAGAGGAATAGAGCGGCCGAGTGAGAGAAGTGAGAGAGAGAGAAAGAGAGAGAGCAAAAGAAGGGGAAAGGCGCCAAGGAATAACCCGGGTATCTGATGTCGAATGTAGTAAACGTGAGTGAGGAGGTAGTTAGGGACTCGGGTGGCCCACACCAAGCTAGAGGAACGAGAGAGACAAGCCCCGAAGAAGTAATATGGACAATGTCTACATAGTCTCTCCGCCAAAGAGTAGGTATAAGTTGAAAGCAGAACCGAATTCCCACCACATATACGCTTTAGTTGGACGGGTGTAGTAGTGAGTGTGTGTGTCTGGAAAAAAGAAGCCAAGTATCGCTGCTGTGAAGGCAGTTGAATTCTCATGCTTTTAGTCCCTCACGAGCAAAGCTTGAGAGTTTCCGCAGTCGGTCGCTTGCTCCCGTTTTTCTTGCTCCACTTATACATTTTCCCATGCTCAGCCTTCTCATGAACCTCTCTTGTCAAATCAACTCTGGACCCTCCAAAATCCAAATCATTTCGATCCCTAATTTCTTCTTCGTTTCCCCTTCGCCAAAACTGTAAGTCCAGCACAGCAATATTTGCCACAAATAAATTTACGTTTAGCAAATACGCACAAGCACGTGTAACATTTATCGTTTCAATGTGACTGTCAAAAGTGACAAACTTGTGCTGCCTAAAATAAAAATCCAGATTACAGACATCCGCTTGTTGGAGCAATACCTGTGTTGTGTTAAAAATTTAAATAATAATTTTGTAATTTCAAAATAACATTTTAATTTGACAAAAAAGCTACAAAGGTGAATAAAAGTAAATAATTATGTAGTGCAAACACCCTGACTGAATCCACGTGATTACTGACTAATCTGTATCAACTATAAAAGAAGTGTGTCTGCTTTATTAATTAAGCTGCCAAGGATATTCCATGGATTTCAATTTACTTGAGACAGGTGAAAGGAGAATGAGTTGAGGAAAGCCATCGTGACTATTTTTACGATCATTCTACTTATTATAAGAGAAGCACAAGCAGACGGAGGGGAGAAACAGAGAAAGCATTTTGAAAGAAAATCTGGAACTACGTCTAAGCCTTATTATTTCTCATTTCCTCTACTACCTTCATGTATAATTCTATCAATATTCCGTCTCATTATAACAAGTAGAACTCAGATCCGTACATATCAATTAAAGCCTCTGCTCATTATTCATATTGCGACTCGTATACCTTCGTGCTATTCAGCAGGTTTTTCATCTGTAATTTTAACTCTACTGACATCCTCAAGAATTTTTAATATCACTGCCATGGAAGAATTACCGAAAAACCAAGGATTTCATCCGTAAAATTCCTACCAGATATACACTTGACAGTCAAAATCTACCAACCTTGTTTTAACTATTGACACAATCCCATTCACTACATTGTGAATATTAAGAGATTCAAGAGAGCATAATCCGAAAATCCCGGGAAGTAAAGCCAGGAAAAATAATCCGGAGGAGCAGAGTCTAAGGGGAAGTTCTAGTCAGGTGAAGAGAACATAAAACCATTGTCCTAAATTATTCATTGCTGAGCTACGAGTCCCAATGTTTTCGGAATTTCATCAACAGTCAATCCGGACAAAAGAATCCGGGAATTCAGAGGAACAAATCCGAAAAAAGTTATCGTTGCGTGTAAAAACTCTGTGAATTCGAGCATGGAATTCAATGGTGAAAAGAGTGCCCGTGTCAACAAAAGTATCTGCTAAAACCACAAATCTACTATGACCCTCTCTGCTACATTCATTACGGGTTATATACCAACATAACAACTATCACAAGTAACTAAACCTATTCAAGCTCTGCAGTGTGCATCCAAATCGTTTGTAGCAATCACAAAAACAGCAATTTCTGCATCAAAGATTCTTGTATCAATACCAACAACAGCTGTATATCAAAATAAGCTCTATCAAAATCTTATATATCAGTTCCGCCGGCACCCATAATTTTCGACATACAAGGTGTTCGGTCGAGGCGAATTCCAGGTATCGTGTACCGTACTCTGAAAACAAGAGAAATAGGAAGTGTGAATACGGAGGAATGGGAAGAGAGTGACAGATTTTATTTATTAACAATTTATTGTTGTCGCCAACTGCCGTCACTCCCGTCCGTGGGTAATCACGGATTAAAATTATTTATTACCCAATCAGGTACTCCCATTTAGCCGCACTTTCATTGTTGACAGAAGCTTCAAACAAAGGAAAAAACTTTAGGACAGTGTGGGGGGTGAAGAAAGAACAACACGCTGTCATAAATGTGTATACATAGCCTAGACCGTGGAAATAACTGATACAATATCTGATACGTAGAGAAAACTTACGAAAAAATACAAAGTAAATAGGCCATTGACAAGAAAAATATCGGAGATTTTGCAAAACGTCAGTTTTTTTAGTTCCAAGTCGATGGCAAAACCCGCAGAAAACTAATCATGTGTCAACATCCATCGTGACATCCAAGAAGGCTGTGTGTGTGCAGATACGGTTTTGTATGTAGAAGGACAGTCTGAAAAAAAGAATCTACATATCAAAGAGGCTCTCCTCAACTCTTACATACTGCCAATATATCAAGCGTAATTAGCCTGACAAATGGAGCTTTATGGATGATGACAAACCCCAAGACTCGGTTGTCTTTGACGGGAGTACGTCCAACAAAACTTGTCTCAAGAATTATAACACCGAACGAGGTTGAATCTCTTACTAAATTGTTTTTATCCAAACTTTTGCAACGCATTTCGAAATGACTTAACAAGTGTAGAGCTTGTGACACTATGTGCAACGCATACATATCAAAATTGTGCTAATAGTACTCGGCAAAGAAGCTACTTAAGTACTTTACTAATAATAAAATACATACTAAATTATGTAAATACTTATCCTGTGACCTTCTATCTCCTCTGTGCCATTATCTCAACGTCACATATCACTTATAACTCGGAACTGCAATACATATCAAACTTGTGTCTGAGAATTACTATTAATATACATATAAGTATCTATATCCATACGGGAATTATTCTTAAAAGCTATAATCTCCATCTATCTACATTTTTATCTTCTAATATTAGCCTTCAAATACATGTATTACCCTTCTAATACCGTCGATCCAGTATGTATTAACTGTCTCATTATCAACTGGCTATTTCTACTAAATACCAAATAAATATTTCTATCAAATACCAACTGACTATAACTACCAACTGTCTGATATCGACTGTTTACACATACTTACCAACTCTTGTCTTCATAAAAGCTTCTGGGTAAATACTGTTTTCTACACAACGTCACCGAGCAAGTTTATTCAAGACACTATTAACAGTCGTTACCGGTCATCCCATCATCTTGCCTTCGCCACAAACCTGAATGACTGAGACTAACCATGACCAGATTGACATTTGCAAAAAGGTAAATGGTCTTTATAAAAATTTTATTCTCTAGTCAAATAAGCTATCGTTTGCATTACTTCGCCTCTTATTAAATTAGGCTTGAAAGCTTTACAGTTAATTTTCTTCAGCCGCTAAACGGCTAAACGTTGAAATTTCAGCTAACCAGTTAAGTTGTTAAGTACACAATCCTCACAAAAGCAAAATTTCCCTTATGTTGTCCATGCTACATACATTCGTCAAATTTATTACACTACACGCATTTGAGCTTACGAGTTTGCACGAGAATCATTGCATAAACTCGTTAAACACACTGTGAAACTAAAACTAAACAAATTAAGTTAAAAGTTGAAGCTATTTCTGTTAACCATTTCAAAGTTTCAACTTGAAACCACCGATTAGAGTGCAAAATCAGGACAGTCAACCTTCCGTATTAATTCGTTTGCCTTCAAAAGACACCCGTTAATAAGAAATGGAATTTCCATGCTTTGCGTCACGAATTTACGACGTATCGAAAATGCAAAAAGACGGCGACAATGTGGCTCCCGTTCTTGTGGCCACCTTTATATACATTTGCTCAAGTATACGGGTAGTGACGTTTCGCCAACAGCGCTTATACTTACATACAAGCAAGCGGATGAAATTATAAAGCTGGAATTGTTTCACAACCTAATTCTGATTGAATTATGCAGCAGGACAATGCAATGTGCCGCGGGTTAACTCCGCCTATGTTGAGCTCGTCAATATTACATTTTCCTCTTGCATGCCGCCTCCAGTCTCCTGTATAATGAATAACTTTGCTACCTTTTCCCTTGTTATAACCGGGGCTGTTCAACTAACTAGTATTAGTAAGGGGTAACCTGAGATTCCGGGGATTTCGGGAGCATGCAAAAGAATGCTTTGCAAGGTTATGGTATACGATTGGAAATCAAAGTTTTGAATGGAGATTAAATATAGGTTTTGCCCAGATAATTGGAGAGAACTTAATGATTGAATAGGCCCGGGCTCACTCCTACAACAACATGCATATTAATGCTCAAGTGCTCATTGTCAGTGTTCCTGTGTATCGTAGTATCTGGAATAAAGCAACAAATGTACAGCGTACCTGAATTCGGGATGCCGAGAACCCATAGCGGATTCTTACATGTAAAGGCTTGTCGCTGAACGAACGGGTAACCAAAAGCATACTGAATAATCACTGAGTTTCGACTGAAATCCTTGTTCAGACGTATTTGGACATATATATAGTCAAATTATTAATCGAGATAATGGTTGGGTACACAGGAGTTTACCGTAACGTCGTATACATGCTGTCTGGGTCTAAACTACTGGGACATTGGAATTTAGACATAAATTACTAAAGCGAATTAGTGAGGTATGTAGGTAGGTAGGGAATGTTGACGTTGGTACCGAATAAGTGTCTCAAAGCAATCTTTCAATTTGGAATCCAAAATACCGAGAAGGTCAATTTAAATTTACTCATTTAGTAGTAATAATTATAACATTTTTATATGCATTTAAAAATATGTTTTTGCTTATTCTGAATAAAATAATGTTATATAATTACATATAATTTAACATTGTACATAATTTAGTACTTTATATGTAATTAAATTACATAAATGACCCCGAACACGCAAAACAGCATCAGATCGCATTAAAATGTCAAAACTAAGCGACGCCTAAAACTGTCGCAAAGCTTGTTCATCGCAAAACTATGAAAACGGCAAGCAGTAATCCCGTCAAAATGGCTGATTAATATGATTCCGCGAATCTAAATAGGGATTCACCCAATTAGTTTCTACTAATGTAAATAATTTTTCTCTCATTTCCGTTCTGGTCCATCTCCATCTGCTCCCATCTGCTCCAACAGATTTAACCTCATTAGCTTGGTAAGTCTACGACTGGAATTATGAAAGGAGGAATTTCGCACACGAGGGATCCCCCGTATGTATATATACATTTAGCCGTGTAAGAATTTCCAGTGTGTTTGGTAGTATTTATATATACAACGTTATCTACTTCCATCCTATGAAATGAAATATAAAGGACGACATTACTAAATATAACGGCTCTCCAAGCCACAGCTCCGAACACGCAACATTCTTGGAATAGAATATTTACGCGCTTTTGCGGGTATAAATATAGAAGCTGAATCGGAAGCTAGAATTCGATGAAATTTTCATCTATACGTAAATATGTACGTACATGCAGATATAATACGGCTTTATATATACGGGGTAGGAAAGTGTGAAAGCATGGTGTGAAACGCTCCTGTAGGATTTTACATACTGTATTTCTGGTATGCAAAAATGTATTCACGAATATTCCAATCCTGGGCATAATAAGGTAATACTGCGACATACAATATGTAGCTAAAGGGTTACACATACGGAGGAGGTACTCACATCAACTTTTGCTAACTATTGTGCA
Organism: Lipothrix lubbocki; assembly: GCA_034696945.1. Taxonomy (NCBI): domain Eukaryota; kingdom Metazoa; phylum Arthropoda; class Collembola; order Symphypleona; family Sminthuridae; genus Lipothrix; species Lipothrix lubbocki. Next base: position 18,504 of record JAQGAK010000268.1, read on the forward strand.
TATCTGTAACTTATAGATACGGCTATACTTAAACATAGGTATACAGGAGAAAGGGAAAAATTGAATTCTCTAATTTTCAAGCCAATCTACTCTTGCACCTGAGTGGCTGCGAGGTGATTGATGTGCGAACTGGATTATTCGGATTTGCATACGCAAAATTATGATGAGGGGAAACATGCCTGAGTAGAGCTTGAGCAGTCTCAACTCTTTTAGATTTTATCTCCGACCCACGGAGCCAGCAGATTTGAAAGTTCAAAGTCGATAGCATGGAGTGGGGGGCCAAGAAACGCTTCCATAGACTTGATTCAGAGGACTTGGCATGAATAGATTAATTTGCCTTGACAGTTAATTAGACGTTAACCTAAATAAATGGGTGAAGTAGGTCGGAGTACTTTTTCCTCTTTAAATTTATGTTCCTAATATGTATAATAATTTGTACTTACAGCAAATCTGTACACAACGCGTCGGTACTTGTCCACTATAGTGTATAACTTAAACTGGTATATTTACCCGTCTGTATGTACAATAACTTGAGAGGCTAATCATAAGGGAATCCGGAGATTTGCTAGTATGGTCAAGAGTTCCCAGTTGAACTTCGGTGTGACAATCTTCTACCACAAGGAGGGGATGGAGGTTGGGGAAATTAGTCGACCGAAGGTGGTTGGTAGTATCGGGGGAAGTCATAATGGTCTAATGATAAGGGCCCAGACGGATTTTATGCGTGGACAAACCGTTGGATCCGTCCCACTCGGACACAAAACCTTACTAATACGATCTAATGGGCTCTAATTATTGCCCACGCTCTTCATGCTTTCCTCTTTGACTAAGGCACGCAGATGATTTTCAATTTTACCTGGCAGCATTTAATTAGTGAGTATCGTTTCGTACGCACAGGATGATATACTGCTAGATGAATGCTATTATAGTTTGTATAATATAATAATAGTAGCATAATGTGTGTATAATACAATAATGGTAATATAATGGGCGCATAATATATCTGTAATAATAGCACAATAGGTAATTTATATATATGATACAGCTATTATAGTGTTTAACAATATACCAGACCAGTTACCCGCTCGCCTACAACTTAATAAACGTGGCCTTTATGTAATATAAGATCAGAATATGTTATAGTATGTAAATTTCATGAACCCGGACGTAGAATTGCATAAATAATAGAAGTCCACTATGAGCTTCATAGTTTCCTGCCTTATGTGTTGTGTAGAGTTGTGTTAAAAGATATGTGGATGACCAACATCAGTAGAGGTCCCGCGAACCTGATTGCGTTCCATATAAACTCCATATAATAAGTACGTCGACCAGGGAAAAGAATGACGCCGATAAATTCGGTGGCCGTAAACGTCTATAGTGCAAATGGCAGATCCACGGTCTCTTGTATATTGTCAATGCAGGATATTCTGCATTTTTGTACGAGACCCTTGTAGATATATTGTAAATATACGATGCTATTATACATACACAAACAGTAAACACATTATACAGTGTAAACTCAAGATACACGTACATTTGAAGCAGTGCATATGTACGAAATTCATGACATTCCGCGAATATCTGTTGTAAATGGTATCTGTACATGTACAAAAATGTCAGGATGCATATACAAATTGCTATATAGTCCATACATAGTAAGTTCTAGTGCTACAAGGATCATAAAAGTTTGTAACTGATATGCACATGTACTGTATTGAGAATTATGGCTCTGAATAGAGCACACAGGATGTCATTTCATTTTCATCAAAATATCCTCCCGCCTGCTCGGAGGCGACACACAATCTTGCCTTTCATGCTTAAACTCAATTTAGTACAAAGGGATTTCACTTTTGTTGTTCTCAACCCTGCACACACACACTCACACAAGCGTCACCTCCTGTATACAAGCCCGGCATTATAACAATATTATTACTTTAATATTTCCATCATCCCGGCCCCCTTCTATTGTAGCTAACATTCCTTTCGACACAGAGCAATATTGTTTTCCTTTACTGTTAATTCATATCATCATACAGTATTCAGTTCAATGTGAATTTGTTGATCCCGCTTTACAAAGAATAAGCGCAATCCTTTTATGTAGACTTCAATAAAATATGACACATGACGCTTATTTCACATGTTAAACAGGTTCAAAGAATGAACCATATATTCTCGATGGTGTGTAGATACCGGCGATTTGTTGATATTGCACACTACATACAGGAGTATCAACGTCGATGAAACGATTATTTGAATTCATATATGACAGGACGATGGTCATTTCATATGTAAAAAGATACGACGGACATTTCATACGTAAAAAAAGCATTGCATCTCACTGAAACAACGTTGGTGATTTAATATAAGGAACGACTTTGATGATTTCTATAGAGACAAATCAGCATCTGCGACTTCATATAAGAATCACCACTGGTGATTTCATATAAGAAACAACTATGGCAATTTCAAATAGTAAAAAACTGCTTTGACGAGATCATATAAGACATGCATGTGGGATTTACTATAAGAAGCGATTTAATATAGATACAAAATTGATGATTTCGTATAAAAAACGATGATGGCGATTCTACATGTGAAACGACATGGTGATTTTTATATGAAACGACTATGGTGACTTCACCGAAAGGACGCTGTTGGTTCCGTTTACAAAACTTTGCACATGTTGTATATAAAATGTTTGAGACTGCAAATATGAAGAAGTGATGTTGAGTTGGGATATAAATGATGTCGAGAAACCCGATATGAAATTTTAGATTTTCAGTCAGAAGGGACCACATCATTTATTTAGAGACAGGAAAGAGATTCAGAGGATGGATCCCTTTAGTAGATGCCATCCATTGCTCGATAAACTGTCCATATTGGTGTGTTGGTGATATGTATGTAGGGATGCTTTCGATACCAGGTGGTCGAAGGAAAGGAAATTAAATAAGTGAAACAGTCAGATCCCATTTGTCCACCCGTGAAACCGCATTAATCATGGCCACTACACTCTTCCAGCTCAGCTTCCATCTCCTATCCATTTTGTCTTGACTCCTCCATAGCGATAGACCTTGACTCCTAGAGTCTTTCACCAGCTTTGCCTAATACCTATAGATTATCCCATTTCCCTGTCTATCCCTCCTCTCCCCTACCAGTTTTCAAGACTCTAAGAGGATGTGTATTCTCAAAAACACTCACTACGGCATCTTACAGTTTCCTAGTCCTTGTAACAAGAGTCTCTTGTATACTCACTTCTGCAATTTCGTATCTTTTGCCCCCTGGATTTTATCATCTGTTCGCAGGCTCTCTAAGTTTCAGGAATTTGGAAATTGAAATTGTAATGAGATTTAGTGCTATTTTCATTAGGAACAATGAGATTTGATTTCAAGTACATATTACTAAAAGGCTGAGTCACGATTTATTATTAATCTTACTCTGAAACTCTTAAATGAAATTTGAATTAATTTTAAATGACAACATTGAAATTGAAAATCTAAAACAATTTTATTAATGCATACTTCGTTAGTTCGTAAGTATGCAATTAAGCAGGTAAGCATGCTGATAACATGACATAGACTAAACATAGAAAACATTGCTTGAAGGCTGGTTTTGTGTAAAATGAGAAGTAATTTATATTATGTATTGCAGGAGCGGTACTTTGATGCTTGGTTGTGGTGATAACTGGAAATTTAAAGTCATATATAATAGCAGGTTGCTAGCTAAAAAAAAATCCGAAAGGGCTTGCGTATCAAACGGTGTATATTTGAACAAGCACTTGATACAATTATTTGAACAGCTGTCTAAGCTATCTAGTAACCTCGTGAGCGTAATTAAAAGGAAATGGCCTTCACTGACCTACGGACTCGGCGATGAGAATTGTATGGGCTGTGCTGTGTTGTAGATTTTGTCGCTTTGTGCAGGGCTGCTACCAGCTCCCAGGTGCGCTCCGAACCTTCACCATTTTCTAGGAACTCAGTTCACAACGTGAAAAGATAAAAAGGATGTTTTAATCCCTGTTGCTTGCTTTTCTCCTCTTGCCAGGGATTTTAGCTAGCTTTCACCTTCTATAAAGGGCATTTTCCTGTCAGGTGGGACAGGCTTGATGGTAATCCGGAGTTGGTAGACATTTATCCAATGAGCAAATCACTACATGAGCTTGGCATTTAGAGAGACCGGCAGACTTTATTCTTTATGCTTCCTGCAATCAATTTTTGTAAAAGATGCTTTGTCAAAGTTAGCTTACAGCAGCCTTTCTGATATAAAACGAATTATTTCCCCATACATAAGTATACTTATATCTGTATATACCTATAAACCCTTGCATTGCCGTATATATTAACTTTGAGTAAAATGTTGGTATGTTGCTTATTTCACTGTAGTCTAGCTTATTCTGGTAGTATCAAGGAAGCTTTAGTTTAGAAAGGGGGTCTAATGGAGATGAAATAGCTCCAATATAAGCGTCATTCTTTCGCATGAAGATTTCATCTCTGGCAAAAGGATTTTGTCGGATAGTGTTAGTTTTAATTTTCCTTGGTTGGAATAGTACTAGATATTAGCTCCTGTTAATTAAGTTAGACGCCATCAGCCACTTGTTTCACCCTCATTACCTCACAGTGTGTGAAATGTAGGCAATTGGGTGTTCCTCTTGCCAAGAGTAAACATTATGTATTGTATTTACCCTGCATACAAAACTTAGTCTATGTTTTGCCTGGTTCTCTTCACATGTCAATTTTGCTAACAAAGCTTGTAGAGCATGTGTCCATCAAACAACTTTTATTATCCTTTATAATAATACACAAGAGAATTATTAGTGTTCGCCGCACCAAAATAACGGAAAAAATCATCCAGGGCTACAGACAGCTACCTAACATGGTAAACTCCGTTGTATTCACTACGACCCATGAATTTACATGTCGAACTGTTATATAGATTTTGTTTATTTACACATAGAAATGTTATAACATGCTTTTGCTTTACATGGTGAACTCTGTCATGTAGCCTGCACTTGGCAGAGTGAATTTGTTGTATATGTACTTTGCATTAGCTTTACACTATGAACTATACATTTAATTTACACATTGAACTATATACATTCTATATACATTACAATACTAGTTCGTATTTACTTTACATTCATATGGTAGTATTTATCATACATAGTGAACTTGCTTGTTAAGCACGCATTTACTTTCATCAGTTAACTCTGTTGTACGCCAGAATTTACTTTCTACGGTAGACCGGGTTGTGGAACATGTATGTGCTTCAGAAGGTTCATCCATTACTGTAAGTCCGTAGTTTACACGGGTGAAGCTCTGTGTCTGTTGGGCTTGTATCAAGTAAAACATGACTGTGTATGTGAAGAAGACAATTTGCTGTCCAATTTGATTGTGTACCAATTTGAGTTAATCGTCCATAAAATTAGCATTGAGATTAGGTAGTCAGTCAAGGCGTCCGGGTTGGCCTAGGGAGGAGGGAATGTCTGAGCGTGTTTATTCCTTATCGGGTAGAGTCATAGGCATGTACACAATTGACAAATGACAAAGATAGTAATTTGCGTGCCATCAACTTTCCTCCAGTTTTCATCAGCCAATCTACTGCACAAGCCCAACGACAGTGATGAATCACATGAAAAAATATTATTGTTACACTCAGTATTCCAATTCTTTCTTTACCCGTCTATCTTCTCTTGGATAACCATTTTTCCTGCATACAAGCCTTTTTGTCAAATGTTTCTCTTGCACAGAACGCATCTTTCAATAGTAAGTGAGCTATGCACGAGTATCTTATAACTTCTTAGAGCGTATTTTTATATGTATATCTTTGTACAAAGTAATTTATATGTGTATCTTCATATAGTGTTCTATCAATGTATCGTTATATAATGGCATACTTCGTAAGCTATGGTGTATTTCAATGTTGCTGGCCTCGGCACTTTTATCTTCTTTTTGGACCGTATAAGAACTACTGAATAACATCCTCGTTCAACTTCCATTGTTACTTTTTGGTTTAGGAATCAATTTATATTTCCATACCTTTCTTCTTCGCGTTCTAATGCCACATGTATTTCCAAGTATATTCTCATTTAATATAAATTTTCATTGTATAGAAATTATATGTATCTAAAACATGTATAGAAACAGAGCGTATACATGTGCATCAATAATTTACGTACAAAAACCACCTTTAATACACAAGACAACCCGGAAAATGTAAAACATGATAGATCCAATTTTCAAAGCTGATGAGCTCCAACTTACAACTACACTACATGATATTTTCTTGTAGCCTAGACTTTATTATTTCTTAGATTTTCTTAAAAGGGGCCTCGACAGCGTGAAAGATAATTTGTAAATGTTGCTAAATTGAAGTGCCTTTATACTGAAATCGATTTAGGAGCAGGGCTTGTTTTCTCAAAATAGGTATGTATTTCTTATGGGACTAGGCTTTCAGTAGGAAGGTACGCTCACTCAAGAAGAGAGTCACGTAAAACAAAAGTGCCGTCCTCGTTCGTAAATAGTAAATAGTCATTTACTTGCCTCTCGTTACTTTAACTCTCTTATTCTTGCGAGCTGGACCTCGCTCCGTATAACATCCTATGCTTAACTAGTTTCTCTATGAAATTCTCGTTTGTGCGAGATTATTTTCGCTATGAGCTCCGCGTCTTTGTAAGACTATTTCTTTGTGCAACCTTCGTTTCACCAATGCTTTTTATATATAACTATCTAACTAATGTATTTAACTCCCGGCGTGTCCATTACTACTTTCTATACGCATATAGTTCTTGCTGTATTGTGAAATTTTCTACACAAGTGTAGAATTTTCTATATCTATACATATAATTTTGGTCTACACTGTAGAATTTCAAATAAAATTCAAGTCTCAGCTATACAATTTCTTATGTAAAATCTAGTAGCTGCCGTACAATGTTCTCTAGACACTCGAAAATATTCCGCACAATTTTCGTGTACAATTTCTTATATGAATACCGGTATATTCTACTATATTTTCTATAGAAACTCCAGGTTTATACTTCAGTTCCAGTATTTTCAATATACACATTGTCCTTCACCTAAGCTTCCTCCTTCGCCATGCTTATTACAATCCCCTTGTTTGAATTGCACCACGCGTGCATGTAATAATGCTTGTTATACTTACTGCGTGGATCGTTGTTACATGTCCGAGCTAGAAACTGTATTATGGCTTAAACATGTTGGGTGAGAAAGAGCTCTGGGCTCTATCCCCGAATAATGGACAAGGCTATAATGTCTTTTCAGTCCTTCACCCACTAAATTACATCAGTTGGTCGGTTAAGCCTAAAATTTAATTTATGACCATTCAGTTCCTTTATTAGGTCTTTTTCTAATGGCGAGCTTTATCCTAAAACCCTCCTGTTCCACTAATACTCCCCTCTTTGTCATACATGTTGTCTATATGTATATCTATGTATGAACGGAAATACACGTTTTTCTTCCTACATGACTTCCCTCATGCATAATTACTAGCAGCTTGTCTGGTTTGTGCGGGACTGCAGTGAGTCGGTCATTTTTGCGTATTTACCTCACTCAACTGCACCTTCAGGTAATACGAATCATACTTTTGCGCTCTCCAAAATCCCTTTTGTTTTTGCTTACCTCTTTCTACATTTTGCCTACTTAAAGATACTTGAATCTAAATACCAAACTCCTAGATACGAGTATCCACGCTTTTTTAGATACTTTAAGATAGCGGGCAACATGCATAGCATATTCATAAATTTTTCAGGCTACTCGGGACGTCGAGAGATGCATGACTACTTGGACATAACCAGATACTTAAACGTTGGTTACGTAGTGACGTTGTAACTATGCACTTATGTAAGAAGCAATAAGTGATGTAATAGTGTAATATTAGGTCTGAAAGGGTAGGTTGGATGTGAGCACACGCACAGCTCATCGTGACTATATGGTGACAAAATCCATAGATGCGTATCTCTGTGGGAAATTGTCTCATATTTAGTATATGTTATCCATTACGACGGAAAGCAGTCGGCTGGAAAAAGGTAGTTGCGCCAGAATTAGCCTTTCACGTCCACCTGACTGAGCATTAGAGGAAGGTGGCGGAGTGGAAGGATGGCACTTTTACTCTAATTGCATAACTGGCCATGTACTTCGCTCATATGAACAACGGCCTTTGCACACTTCTAAGTATCTATTAATGCACATTACTTTTAAATGCTATTACAGTTATTGACGTAACCATTTTATAGTTGCTTGTGTATTTATACTTAAAGCTACTATTATTAGAAGTTTCCGCATCGCTGGATGTTCCCACACATGGTAGTTTCCAACATTTCCACACACATATGCTCACGCCGTATGCGAAACTTGACATTAATATGTTTGCAATACTTTGCATACTTAATCGGTTTACGGAACTGGGAATAAATATATGTTTACTCAAACTTCGTGTAAATATGTTTGCAAATATATAATATACTTGGTTTAAAAACTGTTTGCTGTAATTATGTCGTTTTATAACTGTGTTTGCAATAATTACATACGTTGTAACTGTGTTTGCAATAATTACATACGTTGTCGCTATGTGTTTGCGATTTCGTTGTACCCGTGTTTACCATTTTGTTGTAGCTGTGTTTGCCATTTCGTTGTAACTGTGTTTTCTATTTTATTGGTAATTGTTTTTGCAATAATTACTTTGTAGACAGTGTTTGTAATACTTTGCATAACTGTATTTCCATTAATTACACTGTAAAACTATGTTTCCAGTAAAGAAGTTGACAGGACAAGGGGTACATATCACAGAATAGTATTCTTTATACAGAACTATTGACAATGCTGTACTTCCGTTAAAAATTCATCCAATAATTAAATTTGGTTGTAAATTTCATAAACTGTGCAGCGTTATTGCTGTTTCATTTTAGGTTGCGCTTAGAAATACATTGTGTAGAGGAAGCGATTACGGATGTGTTTTAGGATAAACTCCTGAAAAGTTCATGCCCATAGTGTTGCATGTATAGTAGAGGCACACACACACTGTCGAAATGTTATTGCAGTACGTAGGAATAGCACGCGGACCTCCGCATTATAATGTTGTAATGTGAAAGGATAGAAATAACATTATAAGGCCGTTGGCACGACCAGAAGCCCCGGCAGTTATGAGACGGACTGCTGTGTATAGAGCTACCGAGGAAGGAAATAGAAGCTGAAGTGAAAGGAATGGAGGAAGGTAAAAATCGAAAGTTACACACGTTACAATTTCAATGGTAATGGACGGTGAAGGTGAAAAAATACATGTGGATCATTTTTCCCGAAATTACAACCTTGCAAGTCCATAGGCGGTTCGTGCTCAAATCCGGCTACAAGTTTCACAAAATGTGATGAATGAGTTGGAAGCTATCTGTATTTTCTTATATATGTATCAGTAATCAGTGGATGCACGCAAGCAAAGTATTCCCTCAATGGGAGTAGGCAAGACTACAATGGAATAGGAACAAAGACTAAAAAATTCATTTACATCCGTACACTTTCCCTGTACTACCGCTGTATTTACTGATCGTTATAGTTTAGTTTTTAGTCTTGGTAAATGTATTGTTTGTGCTCGTTACACATCTATATTTTTATTTTATTATACAACTATACATTTACCGTTAGTGACCATGTAATGGTAATAGCTGATACATGTCATATATAAATCCTACAATTTTTAAGTGTTATTCCTCACGAGTTGAAAACTCAAATTACTTAAATGATTGTGTTGATCTGAGAGAGAGAGAAACGAAGTAAGAGTTGGAAGCGCGTCGAGAAAAGTTTTCTCATTGAAAGGCTCACGGAATTTGTGGGATGAGAATAAAGGCATGTAATAAAACTAGGAGCATCGAAACTCATAGGGAATGAAAAGTTTGCATTGAGATCCCTCCCATCTCGCCCGACTTGTGACAAGTTTTTCGTGTGTTTGTGTGTGAGCAAAACTGTTTACACAAACCCACGTCCTGTACATGGCTCAATGATGAATCAAGGCACAAGGCTTATAAATAACTCGAGGAATAGAATTCACATTTGAACGGCCTGGAGAGGCATTATCATGCATGTGTTTGTTGTTGGCGGGACCTATTTCCACGCTTTGTTGTTGCGGATTTATTTATGATAAATATTCCGAATTTTCTCTCCTGTCCCATAACTGCATTTAAACAGACAGCAACTTATCTGTAGTATCTCCTTGGTGTATGTAAGCATGTACATATCCATTTAAACTCAAAACGCTTGTTCCTTTATGTTATTTGTTATATCACGATTTTATTTATAATATTCTGGGTATATATTCATATAAAATCACAAGTATTTCTATATATTAATATTTAAACAATTCTATGCCAGTCTGTATAAAATACATGGCGTTCAGTTTAAACCCATAAAAATACACTATACATGCCAATGGAGCGTATGCGTAAATGTCCATATAAAATACATGGTGCATGTCCGTCCAAAATAGCCCGCATTCGTCCCTAGAAGCACAATGTGCAGATATAAAAGATAGTGTTAGTATAGAGACCATGGGGGATATACACACAAAAAGAATTTTTGCATGTTGAATGCTCCTCCGCAACCTGAGGTTTACATGACAGTCAGTATCGCCCAGTCCACATGTGTCTGCCAGTCTTGCCCCGTTATATCCCTGCCTTGCATAACTTTGGGTAAGTAACGGAGAAGAGAACCGCAAACTCCCATCTGAGGCTTTCGCTCGCTATTCCCCTCGGTTGCAAAAGTTTCTTATTACAAACTCAGATTTCGAGCAGAGATCCATTAGAATGCCTGCCTGCCTATGGATGATACATCATTGCTCCGTCAACATCCTCTTATTGCGCCATGCATAAAGTAAACATATAAACATGTGGAGCAGATGTAAAATACATAATACATTAAGGTGTAGGAGATGCATACATTAAGCATGCATATGAACATTTCAGGGAACCATGCATGTATTAAAGCATGGGGAAAAGTACCAAAACAAGTATTCAAGTACAGGGAAAGAGTATCTGCATATATAAAAGTATCTACACCTACGTAATAGCACACAGGAATGGATGCATACATACATTAAATAAAGCATAGGAAAGGATGCAACGCGGTGAAAATAAATGTTCAAAAACATAGTTTTACAGTATAGCCACTACAGCCAAAACACATCGTTAAAAGTACAAAAAAGCCCAAAGCCGTGCATTATATGTACGAACAAATATAAACAAGTTTGTAGATATGCATATGTACTTGTTTATATTTGCAACCTTTCCACAACCCGTTTAAGCATGTGTAAACCATTCTGACTGCGATGCTTTCACAATTCTCCGTCTTACATATTTCAATGTCTTCATGTAATGAAAGTTGTGGGGCATTTGGAAAAATAATCCAAGAATTTGTCGCTTTAAACTTGTAAAACAGCTTGCGACACACAGCCTCTATGCATCTCATCTCTTCTTATTACCAAATCACTGCATCTCTGCATTTATCTTCGTAAAGATGCTATCTATGCGGTTGTTGTGGGAAGCGAAACGTCAAGAAGGCAGCCTTAGCCTGATCATTTATCGGAATGTAGGGTTATTAGTCTAGTTGGCATATTAAGCTTGTACTCCTATCTGTTCATCCGAATTATGCTGTGGCTTGGCAGTTGAGAGAAGGAAATTACTGTTTTCCTAGCTGTGAATACCAAATCGCTGTTTTTATAGCTGTAAGTACTAAATCGGTATGTTTCCCTATAGTAGTAAATACTGAATCGGCATGTTTTGGTATAGCTGATGTGTACACAACTTCGACGTAGCTATCAACAAAATACTGTTTTGGCATATCACTGTAGTTTGGTTACTGCAAATAGAAATTCGCTATAGTTCCGTGCATACAAGAAATTAGCTTTACACACAAAATATTATAGTTCTGCATACAAAAGATTATAGCTGTGCATACAAAATCGCTGTTGGTGTTCTTGAATGAGCAAATTTGCTATGTTCCATTATTTTTCATATGAATTTCCCATGTTTTGGCAGTTATGTCTACAAATTTGCCCTGTTGAGGTAGCTTGGCCTAACAAATTCACCATTTTTTACTATCCGAACATAAGAATTTACCATTTACGATAAGAAACAAGTAAAAAGTTGTGAGCTACTGCCTCCTCACAGCAAATAAATATTCCCAGTAAATAAGTGTAGATTTGTATTAGGGGGACTCGACGTTAACTTGACACTTGCTCTATTCCCAATATTTCTCACCCTCACAAACTGCAGCCGTAGTGCCCGCAGTTTGGCTCGCCGGCCGTAAAAAACGGGCGTATTTATATTCAAAGTAGTTATGAATAGACATTAAATTTTATACGACCATGGTGAGGATTTTAGTTAGAGGAATACATCATTTTCGAATTGATTTGGCAGTCAGCCTACAAAACAGCCATTTGGACTGGAGTGTTGTGTGTTGAGGTGCAATCATGCATATGTTTCTCTTTTCTCCTTCCTTGTCTCCAACCCCGTTATATGCTGGATCGATAGTGTAGTTATGGATTTCTCCAAGGACTCCAAAACTCGTTCTTACAGTGTACAATATTTTACATTCTAAATGTAATCTTTGTTGGGCAAACTTGTTAAATTGTCGGAAATGAGGCTTGACAAAAAATCAGGGAGTCAGGAAGAAATACTGCGTGGATATAAAATTTTCCGGCCTTAATTGGATACGACTTTCTTCTCTTCACAAGGAACAACAGTGCATCATTAGGTGATCACGATTTTCTGGAACCTCTTTTTAGCGACGTCCTCTGCCGGGTCTGTAATTATATATAGAATCTACATCAAATACTTGTTATTACTAATAATATAACTACAAATAATATGTTTTGGGTATGAAATATATATAGATAGATATTTTGGTACTAAGTTTTTATGTAAATATCTGTGAAGCTTAAAATTATAATATTTCCGACGTCCCTGAGACTTGACGTTTACCAATGAAACATCCCTGAATTGTGGGACATGTGGGATTGTCCTGCATATTAGGTTTTGGTATGAATAAGGAAATTGAATGTAGAATTGCCCTGAAAATTGCGGGTTTGTGACACTCCGCCAACTGAATTGCATCAAAACGGAGTTTAATGAGAGGAGTGTTGTAGGACGCAAATAAGCTTGAAGGGTTAGATGCCACGTAAGATTTTATCAGAAGTGACAGGAAAGAGCTGTCATTCTGTGTACATTTATTCACATGCTTTGACAATGGTTTTCTCAAGTAGCGCTGGTCTCAAAAAGTAAACACTTTCACATTGACAATTCTGAAATATCTACTCGAATCTCGTTCAGTTAAATCTTCTATGTACGTTGTTCATTTAAATCCCGTGTTCATGTGAATTGCTTCCTCAATGAGCATGTACAACCGTGAGTGACTTGTTCAAACTGAGTCATCATTTAATACTACTTGTCAGCTTGAATTTCTAGGGAAAATTACCTATAAGTACGTTTTCTGTTCTAATATGAATGTCTGTTTAAGAATTTCTGGATGAATTTCTAGTTCAAGATGAATCACTTGCTCAATGTGAATTTATTTGCTCAAGTGAAACTCTACTCACGGTAGAATAATAGAATGCTTGTATCTACGGATTTTGACACTTCATGCAAGGATCCGATTAAGTTGGAATCCACCTACTCGATTTAAATACTTGGCTCATATGGAAGGTTCTTTATCGAGAAGTTGCTCTTGCATTCCGTCCAACTCCTGTGCTTGTTTAACTTGCGGCTCATAACCACGCACTTTTGTATGCACCACAGTGATCAAAATACTGCATACGGAGATAACAATAAAACACATACCACCATTAATAACAAACTACTTATCTACATACATACGCGCTGATTTTGAATTATGATATGCAGTAGAAATACGGCATGAGCATGCATAGTACAAGATTATTCCTTAACGTATTAAGCATACTTGAAAAATGTGCCTAGCCTAGACATAATTAGGAATTAAAGAATTACTTGTTAGTATACTCCAAATACATACATACAGTTGAAAATTAAACGCGTTTAAAACAAACTCAAAAATTAAAAGTAATTATCACTCAAATATAGGTAGATTCTTCAAAATAAAATAAAAATCTTAAAAAAACTAAAAAAAACCTTCTTAAAAATGCTCAAAACTACAAAATATACTTGGAGTACAATAATTTAAGAAAAGATAAATACTTATATATCCCATTAGAAGTAGTAAATACAGCACTTTATATTATCATGTCCTTTTATTTCTTTAGACTACGACTGTTGCTCGCTTTGGAGCAGTAACATAAATAACTATATGGTCATTCCACCCTATGTTAAATACTTATATATAGTGTCCATAGTTCGGATACTTTTAAGGATCCTACACGGCATTAGTGGAATAACAGCCGACTCATAACTTAAGGACGGAAGTGTATCTAGTACTTCAAGCTCGAAGATTCTAACGTTGTAAATATTTGTAGCATTGGTGTGTGTAAATTATGTGTATATAAATACACCAGAACATACTGTTGATATACAAGCAATAGAGAAAATAACTTTGATCTAATGCAGGGTAGAAAATAGAGTACACATAACCCAAGATAGTAAATAGAGTAACTATTATACCGACCATATAAAATACCGTAGAAATATAATGCACTTTACAATATCCACGATAACACAATATAGCGTTAGATATAAATACCCGCGTCCAAGTGGAAGTGTGCGGTTAGAAGTGTAGCGAGTGTCATTATCGAAGCACGGTGGGGGAAGTTATGACGACGACCAATGTTATTTTATAAGGAATCCCTACACAGAGCAGTTTGTGGAATGAGTCAGCAGAGCTCTGACGTTCCGGCGTATCAAGCAATAAATCCAAGTTCAGCTTTAAATAACACACCATAGCTATTTATACTTTACACACAAACATAAAAATCAGGAAAAATGCTAATACCTCCTATTTATGAGCTGCGTATTCGGGTCTTAAAGCATTTAAAAACAGACTTTCTTAACCATGAATCACGGCGGGATTCCACAAATAGAGATACCAGAATAGACCATGAACTATTACTAGAATAAACTGCGAGTGGAGATAGTGACGTACATGTAAAATTCTTATTCATTCTTATACGCACTTTTCCGCATCTATATGCTGAGTGGGGTGTGGAACTGATATATTTGTGCTATAAATACCGTCATGTGAAATGTAAATTTCATACTTTATAATATAAAAACCATGTACTGCATAATCCTTAACATATAAGTATTAGATTCAATTTTCAAAGTCACCGTCGTCTTCTCCGTTCCTCATTTGATTACATTTCATTTTTTACATCCTTAGCATTTTCCTCTCTGAGCCCAAAAATATCTTAATGAAATGAGGAAATGTATAAGGAAAACTTTTTAATACTTTCCCCTTTCTCTCCTCGTTTTCCCTTTCCCACTTCTTCTAGTTTTTCCTGCTTCCGCAATATATTTCCCATAAGGGTCTTTAATGAGGGAAATCATAAGTTGAAAAGGGGAAATGTATCCCAGTCCGTACTTTTGAGTCGTTTTCATTTTTGTTTTAATGGTGTCTACAGACACCATCATTGCACCTATGTATTCAAATAATTTCACTTTACGAAGTCAGTCAACAAATTTTGCGTCGACCAATGAAATTACAATGTAAATTAAAACGAAGTTCTGGGGAAGCGACGGAAAAACATAAGAAAGTGTAAAAAAAATGTGAATTTTTAAAAAATGGGGAGATAAATGAAGAAAAAGGATCGACAAAATAAAGTATTCATTTTCGTTGGAATAAGTGAAAAAATGAAGATTTACTAGAAATAACGGCAGAGTGAGGAGCTACTTTTCCATTGTAAGAAAAAGAGAAAGGAGGAAGAAAGCCTGGAGTTGCAAAATGGGAAAAATAAAAAAAGAAATGGAGAGAGGCGACTTGAAAAAGAAGGGAAACGGAAGAAAGAGAGAGAGAGAGAAGGAAGAAAAAAATCAACTGAAGAAAGAGATAGGCGAGAGTATGCAGGACCTTTGGCCCCCTTTGCTTTCATCCCAGAGTTGAATACAAAAGTAAAAGGCAATCGATTTCCAGTCAATCATCAATAGTACCTGCTTCTCACAGTGATGACTTGAGAAATTGAAGATGCCAACTTTTTTCCCACATTCCCCAATAAGTCCTGAATAGGATTCGGGTTTTTGCTCTTTTTTTAGTTTTCTTCCTTTCCTTGTTTTCTGTCTTCCTCCTTTAACTGCGCACATAGTCTCCTTTGTCTTTTTCCCGCCTGTAGGCATTTTATTCAAATCAGACCACACAAATCAAGTTTGAGCATAACAAATTTGTCCTGTCTTGACAAAACTCTTTGGCTTCATATATTTGTATGCGGAATCCTTCCCTCACAATCCCATCGTCAAAGTCACTTTCTTCGGGAGGAGCCAGTCCTTCTCCCAATGTGTGTTGCCTATATATGAGGGTGATGACTTCCAGTCAAGAAAACTTTTTCTTTTATTTTCACTTTTTCTTTTTATCTTTTATCACACAACTTTTTCTATTCTTACAGCTACATTACTTCCTATATGTATATATGTATTGCTTATATACATAGGAATTTTAAGTTAGAACCTTACTTCAGCCTGTTTGAAGCCTTGATTAGTGCGCAAAATTTAAAACATGCCTTGTTAGATCCAGATTCAAAGCCCAGTATTAAAAGCGGCGAGTATTTCATACACAGCTGAAATAGCTGATGAAATTTAATCACGAATAATTTACCATAGTTTGCAAATATTTAGAACAATGCACTAAAATAGCGGACTTGTAAAACACAAAGTGTAAGAGAAAGGAGAGCTTAAATATTAAAGGGCAACTGGTAATATTAAAAACACTTAAAGCGTAATCCGGGAGCCCCCAAAACTAAAATCGCAAGCTGTGTTGTGATAAGAGCGCGAAATTCAAAACATAAGCCCGCATTATTGCAAGAAATTAAAACATAAGCCATTGCCATACAAAACTAGCAATTAACCGGACAATAGCAATAATTGCTGTCATTACAGACGTTGCCATAGAAACACCAATTAATTTTAATGCCACACCATCATGATAAGCTTGGCGAAAGTTAAAAAGCAAAGCAAAACTATCTTGCTCCCGCCAAACCAAATAACCTTTATCACTGGGAGCACGGGTTTGTTGGAATATAATAAGTGGAATCGTGGAGCGGGAAAATCAGATAAAATCTGTAGACAATAAAGCCTGAGTCTGTAGACAAAAGTTGCGGACGCTCCCTTCACTTATATTATACTCCTTGGGACACATAACGACGGAGGCCCTTGTTGTTGGAAGTTACGATTGCGACCGATAGGCCTCGGAAACATTAGTTTTGTATTATATAGTATTTACATACACATGTAATACATTCTATATTATGACGCACTATAGGTATTTATATTAATGCCATGTACAGCATTATAGTGAATTAGTGTTTTATATTTGTGTACCACAGTGTATTAAGAATTATATTGTGTATTAAAGCCGCGTATCACTACAAAGGGAAGTATGCATTGATGGTGTAACCGCTAACGGGGATAATTATACGTATACAATTATGAGCGCGGGAATAGACCCGACTAAGCCACAAGTCCTCATTTCGCCCAACCAAACACGTTACAAGTTTACATAACAAGTATTTGACTAGTGTTATTATACCAGTAGTCCGGGAAAGTGGAATATAACGCAGGGATATGAACAAGGCCGTAGGCCAGGCAAATGAAAATATGAATTGGTACAGTTCTGCTGCTCTCAAGACGACCAGCCTCTCACTTTCCCTATTACTTGATATTTCTCTATTACAATTTCCTATTATGCCAGACCTTTCTCTTCCTATCTTTTACATGTAATTTCCATTGTGTGCATAGTTCTATTCTGCAACATTGTGTCCATACATAATTCCATCCTAAAACATGATGCACGTAAATAATCCTATAATATACCATTGTGTACATATGTATTACTAATCTAAAAGATTGTGTACCTATGTATTACTATACAATTCTCAAATTGTGTACATATGTATGTATTACTATGCTACAACATTGTGTGCACATGTACTACTCTGCTAAAACATTGCATGCATATAAGTGCTATGGCAAAACTTTGCGTAGTTACTTATAGATGCTATGGTAAAACATTGCGTGCATATTGTAACTTTATGCAAACCATGTCGTAATATATTAAACTATGCAAAAACATTGCTACACTTAGTTCGAAGGATCTATGATGTGCATATACATTTCATTTCAAAGCAAGCAGAGTACATATTAAATGTTAAAATAAATCGTGCATATTAAATTCTCAGATACAGAGTACATGCATATTCCACTCTCAATTGGAGCCCGACTGCCATGAACAGGAGCGAGGGAGACTCTGTTCTCCCGTAAATTTCAAGTCCTTGCTTTTAATTTTACAGTGTTACTTGTTGTTGGGAAATGCCGGCACACTAATTTCACCCAAAGGCAACTTTCACTCTGCGTCTTCCCCACTGAGATAACCTGATCGAAAAACATTGAGGCACTGCTTATCCACCCGGGCTCCTCATCTTCGCACTGGCTAATGTCTCCCCTGCCAAAAATCACTGGCTACATCATCGAATTGCATTTTCTAATTGCCAAACGTTAATACCCTTCTTTGTTCACCATTACGATTTTAAAAGCCGCGGGGATTTTCAAACTTCTGAATAGGATTTAATGACCAAATGCGCACAAATTTTATTAAGCTTGTAAAAATAGAAAACCTTGATACAAATTCTGCAAACTCGTAAATATTACAAAGTGTCATAACAAATGTTTTAATATATTAAAATGGAACAACATTAGTACTAAGATTGAAAGAACACAAAATAAACTAAAGTAGATGTAAATTTAAAATAATATGAAGATCCAATTTAAAATGAAAAGTAAAACAAGGGAAGCTTCATAAGTGGAACGATGTTCAATTAAACTGACAAAGAAAATAGTCTTAATTATTAAAATTGAAGAAAAGAGAAAGTGGACAAATTAAAAATGACAAGGAAAATAGGATCTGAATTATTAAAATAGCAGATGGAAAAAAAGGCCAAATTAAAGATGAAAAAGTAGTCAAATTAAATAACTGGAGTCCAAATTAAAAATACAAAAAACAGGTACAAAGAGCAAAAATTAGCAAACCAAAGCAAGCTAGAAACATTCCAACCTCAGAAAAATAATTAAAAACAGCAAAGCAAGAGAGCAAGCCTGGTTTAACGCCTGGACAAACTTTGTCGCAAGAAGTATCTTATGGAAAGTGGGAAGGCGGGAAAGGGAGAAAGTTTGAAAAGTCAGGAGCACAACTATGTGTGAATGTATTGGCTAAAGCTCTAGGAATATAGGTTTGAGAATACAGGCGAAGATGGTGGTAATGAAATACAAAAACGTCTCTTAAGGACTTTTCGCATGAGTACTTTTCGCCTGAACTAGCCAGCAAGGTTGAACTGATAGGTGAAAGTACAGGAATGTGGGATAAGTATATGAGGTGTGTGTAGCCAAGTGATGCAAGATTTTTCAAATGGAGAAAGCAAAAAGAGTTCTTTCTCCTATTGTACAAGTTTTTTCTGTCGAGAGAAAGGCAAGCTTTGGATAGAATGGATGGAGTGAAAATAGGTAAAAGAGAGTTTCGAATATTGCCGAGCGTTTGTTATACATATAGATGCATACAAATACTTACATATCTATACATACAAACATATTGAAGTACATACATATACATAAGGACATCCAGCAATAAGTATGCATGGAATTATATACATACATAACAATACATTGAGATACATACATATGAAGATATGCATTCATATACACATACATGGAGATACATTCCTGAATACAAGGATATACATAATAAGTGAATATAACTGCATGGAGCGGGATACGAACACGTAGAACTATATGCATACACGTTCACATAGCAAGAACAGCAATTTCTTAGGGAGAAACTGGCGGTTTGTATATAAAAACTCAGTATGTTTATACGGCCCTCCACGTTGTGTTTCAATACAGCTAACCAAGAGAAGATGAGTTTGCGTAGCCTTGTCCTGAAATATCGATCTACTGTGGCTCGCCTCTCTTTAGTCTCCTTGCATTTCACTCACACAAGGAAAAAGTACAAGAGAAAATGTTTTTCTGTTTGTGTTCGACAAATCCAAACGTTATTTCAGACAGAACCGTCCCCGACTTTCTTCTTTTTGCTCCTCCAACTTATTCTTTTGCTTTCTCTCACTCTATTTTGCCAAAATAACAAGATGTACAGACTTTTTATATATAGTATAAGTGCAACATTAAAAGGACAAAGTTACAATTGCGGCGGAAATAGGAGCTGGTTGTTGTTGTTTCGGGCGCTCTCTCCCTCTTGTCGCTATGCTCGTATGTTTGGGGTCCATTTAATTCTTAAACGATTCCGCGTGTACAGTTATGTGGGTCTATCCCAGCCGCGTCCATTTGATGAGAATCATTGGGATGAAAATAAACACTCAGCTACTCGTCAAGTTACTCCTGCTAGTCTCTTCCTTCCTCCAGTTCCCTATATTCGGTTGTCGATGCTCTTCTGGTCTGCTTTCTCCCATTGACTCTCTTATGCTTATGTACATGTATAAGTGCTTTCTCCCGTTGTGGCCTCAATTCTCCCGCCTTTTCTTATGCCTGCCCCCTGATTCGATACTTCCATATATATGTATAATTTTCTAAAATTGTAGTCTGGCTTTTAATTTATATCTCTATATATATTTTTTATCGTTTCTTGTTTCCCATTTTTTAAATTTAAATCTTCTCGTATTTTGAGCTTCATTTTATGTTTTTACTTTTGTCGTACCAAGTAGATTTGAAGAATTTACACTTTATTTAAAATTTTTATTTGTCAATTTATTTCTGTAATAGAAACGCCTTCAGTTTCCCTCCTGACATTCGATTAAAATAGCTAAGGTTAGAATGATTTTTCGTAACTTGAACCGCTTTCTCTCGGAATTTTCCCTCATTTCTGGACCGCTTTGGTACCTTTAGCTGGACATTTTCAATATATAAAAATGCTCCTTAAATGTGATACTCTTTCCCGCGATTTGTCTCTGCCATTAACCCTGCGTCTATTTTGAAGTTTTTCCCTCGAAATACCATATAGGCATGTACGGTATACTAATACTTCTAGTTGTGTATATTGTATAAGTATGTCCGTCCAGGAGCCAAGATTATAAGTGTGATCTATATCTGTTTCGACTTTGGCTGGCCACTTGCTTATCTGCAGTGTAGGAAGATAAAGATAAGCTTGCTGGCTACAAGTGCAAAGAGATGTTGAATTGGGGAAAAATCCTCCTCTAGCAATTCACAACCAGATGATGAAGATCCGGAGAAGAAGCGTGTGTACTTGCTTTGGTGCTTAAGTTTGAAAGCCTTTCTTATGCTTTATCCTTGTATGTAAGTATACCTTTTAAATGCAAGACTGTCTTTTACGGAGGATGCAGAAGCTTTTTGCTGTGTTAAAGTAAGTCGAGTATTTCTGCAGAGGAGTGGAAGTGTGTTTTTGGGGAGAATGAAGAGTATTTCGGGATAGAATGAAGAGTATTTCTGTGTAGAAGAAGCGTATTTCTGTGTAGGACCAAGCGCATTTTTGTGTAGAAAAGGCGTGTATTTTTGTAGGAAAAGAGTATTTCTGTGTAGAACGAAGCCTGTTTCAGCACAGAAAGGGCGCGTATTTGAGTGAAAAGAGTAGCTGGATACACGAGAGTATTCAGTGCAGAGTAAAAGCACCATTAAACTTGTTGGCTGGTGTGTATAGTTAGGCTTGAAATAAGGAAGATGAGAAGCAGGAGAGGATGAGGAGGAAGGAGAGCGAGAAAAAGGACATATTACTTGGGCACTTGGCTCTCCACTCGGGCAATCCTGTTCCGTAGCCATCTCATGATATGGTATGATACACATTTACCCCACCATTGGCTGAATATTGGTTCAAGTCTCTGGACACACTCTATGATACAATCAAGCGTAATAAAGTTAGGACTTGGAGTCAGCCTGCTTTTGAATGGCAGTGGGGAAGGAAATAACAGGAGATTTTTCTTACCCTCCACAATAGAAAAAACACTCGGAGACTATTTTCTAAATGTAATGTTCCCAAATGTACAAATCTATGGTGAGATTCTTGAAAATAAAATGCTTCTGCAGGACACAACCTTCATTCCCTCTTGCTGTCTCCACTAAAGGCTGTCTCCACACCAACATTTTTCTTCTTTTCTTTAGACAACGGGATTTTTCTTTTACTTTTTTGGCCGAAATGATGCTTTCTCTACCAAAATAATTTTTCACTTTCTCCAGAAAACTGATTTTTTCAGCTTTCTCCTGGAAATAATGCTGCTTTTTGTTGTCTCCAATGTATTATTTTCTTACTTTCTCCTGTATAGATTTTTTTCAACTTCCAAAATGCTATTTTTCCTGCTTTCTCCATCAGCTCGAATGATATCTAACTAAAGAAAACTAGTCGAACCTCGCTTTCACCAAAAAAGTACTTTTCTCCAAATCATTTCCAATACATTCCCATTTCAAACAACCTGAGCCAATCTTTCTCCGTGCCTTCACCACAGATCTGAGGATGCATGTTCCCCCACAGAAGATGATGTTGAAGGGTGGTGAAGGGAGCATTTGAGGACAAAAGGAATGAAAAATCTTGGAATTGAAGCAGTATTTCATGTGGGACAAGAAGAGAACCAGGCCTGTCCCCTGGATTTGGAGTGCCCATGCGAGAGGCATTGAAATAACTAAAGCGAAATTTATTCTAGGAAAGTCTGGACCGCTTGCCGAAGAGCCTTTATGCGTCCTTTATATGGGAAGAAAGTGTTGGAAAAGAGAAGAAACATAGGGAAAAGGAGATAGATCGATATCGATAAAGGCTCCTCTGGTCGCATCCGAAACACCAAAACCGGAATCGGTTAGCAGGCTATAGAAATAGTAAAGTGCAGCTATGATATCTTCTCTCCAATAAATGCTGTCTTCATCCTCACACATCCCACACGCTTCCTTTTAAAGAAACGCATACACACAGCTTATGCATTTTTCAAACTCCCAGGTTTTCTTCGCTCCCCAAAATCCCAAAATGCTCAAAATCTTGACAGTTCGTTCATCATTTCTCAGTGTTTCCTTAAACACAGATTTCCAATAGAATTTTAGCACAAGTTTTAAGTCTTGTGTTTAACAAAGGAATGAAGGATTTAGGTAGAATCATACAGACTCAAATAATTGCATTTGCAAATTTTAATTGCTAAAAATAAAACCGAGTGTTGAAATTGTTGAAATATGTAGAAACACAAAATTGTAAAAAAGAACTTGGCAGGAAAAACGTTGGATAGAATGTAAAAAAATTTTTTTAAAGAAAAAATTGTTAAACAGAACATCGAAGAAGTTATTTCGAAGGAGGGCTACATTTCATGGAGATGCTTAAAAAATTAAGTTTAAATTCCTCCACCGTTTACTACATTAGAACAGTCAAGAGGCGCACGAAAGATAAGTGATATTGCAAGAATTTTTGTTATCCAAAAAACAACTTTTCGTCAGTTCAGGGAGAAAAACATTATTTCAGCTTACGTGCTGTGCTGGCATTATTTAGGAATCTCCAGCGGATGTTGAAGGATGAGCCAGGCCGTGTGTGTGTTTTCCTATGGTCATACATATTGACTTTAAGTATTGCAATGTCAAAATAACCGAATAGCTTCTGTATGTACAAAAGGATATGTACGTAAGGGTAAAATTATATACTTACATATAGTGTCTTGTGTATGTATGCAGTATGTATATGCATATAATATGCATTTGCAGGGAATAGATATGTATTTATATATGTATAAGTGCATATTTTGAAGCATGTACTATAAAATACAAGTACATGTTAGACGAAATGTGCAGTTGGTTTAAGGAGAGAGCTTCTGGGGCTGTTTTCTAAATGGCACTGAGCTTCAGCCTGATTCCAAGACAATTTTACTTAATTGATTGATGGATTGTTCATCACTCAAGACGAGAAATTCACTCACAAGACTTTTACACTTATTATTTCCTCAGCATTCCAGGCTTCCTCGTCCTACTTTCCTCAGTTTCTTCCATGTGTTTATGTTGCTTTCAAATGAACCTCTATTTATAAAAACCTTCGTATGTATACCTTCGTATGAACTGCTGTAAGTATAGAAACGCTTGGGCATAAGCGGCAGGATAATATTCAGAGGCCTCAATGCCTCGTGGTTTTCATAACTTGTAATAAAACTGTTCATATTTACCTGGGTTTTAGCACCGTCTGACAGGTAAAGCGAACACCGTAATGGTCGCAGTATGTATTGCTAATGCTATGGGAAATGTAATTACATTATATATGCAAGATTTGTTATACACCCCATACTACAATGTAAATCCAATGAAGTAGCATCCGCGCAATAAACAATGCTAAAAGTGTATAACTTTATGATATAACATTGGTAGTTAACATGCCAAAAAGCTTGCAGTGCCAGAGCCCCCTCTTATAAATACGTATGAAGTCACTTTTTCATCAACACCGTATATAAGAAAAACAAGGGGCTGTAAGGAAAGCCAGGCTGGGGAAAGATGCTTAGCAATAAAGAACATGCATTCTAGTAGTGACTAACAGGCTGTCCAGGTTATAAAAAAAATAAGTGGCTTAAGGCATCCTCTCCCCCACGTCTCACACATCACCTTTCATATTTTGTGGCGCTCTTGAATAAAGTGAAAATAAAGTAGTCGGGTCGGGTATTTAAATAAGGAGAAGTAAATTACTACCGCCAGCACCTTTACGAACCTACAAAGCTCTTAGCGGCCTTTTTGCCAACACCGTCCTGGCGCTACTTCTTCTTCTTCTTGTTTCTGAATCGCCTTGTCTTCAATCTCCCCACTAGTCTAGAATCTGCTTTTCTCCCTTGAATCATCTTCTGTGTCTGGTATCCTTGGGATCTTCTGCTCTTGAAACTTCATGCTTTGAATCTTCCTGTCTTGAATCCTGTGTGAATCATCTTCATTTGAATCCTATGCCTTGAATCTTCTTCCCATGAATCTCCTCGTGTTTCCTACATGCCTGGAATTTCCTTATCTCCATATCTCAAGCCAACATGTACAAAAACTTCTACATTGTAATGCGGCTGAAGACAACATCCAGTTACATCCAGAGTTGGGAATAGAGTTAAAAATTGAAAACTAGTACTATATGAAAGAAATTGAGGAATAGGCCAGGGAACCAGTCTATTATGCTCTGTCCTTTTACCATTAAGTGAGCATCCAGAAAGGAAATATATGAGCGGCGCGTTCAGGATTCGCAATATATTTGACAAGACTTAAGAATCTCTGAACCCCTTGTCTCACTTATAGTTTATGTATGTTCCGTGCTCTTTACACACTTTCCACATTCATTATATATACTTGCATTATTCATATGTACTAAAATTTGGTTATGCACTGCATTATATTACGGTGGAGTTTGCTATTGTTAAACCAAACGTATACCTACGGCCACCATAAGTTCCATAACAAAATCGTGGGTTTAATACCGTAACGCGCTCCAGTCTCCCGACGTTAAATCCCATTGTAGATGAAGGAGTTGCTTTCCGAAGAATTTGAAAAAGGGGATATATATGCAATCGCTCCGGCGTTCAATTGAATATAAAAAGCAATATATACATACATGCATTGTAATGTCCGGAGAGGAGAGGCATACCACTGCTTTGTATTTGTATATACCGTAGTCTCATATATTCATCAAGTTTTGATGTACGATTTGCTATATAGAATGTTTGCTTGCCACTCGCCAGCCGATTCACGACTCAAGAATAATTGATTTAATACGGAACTTCTGGCGCGGAGTTAGTAAATTCTACTGAAACTTGTGAGATTCTTTTGGCATTACATAAATATATGGTTTCATATCTATAGAATATTCGTCTCTATGTACGGAAAGTAGGCTTTTATGTATGTTTTTTACAATGGGCATTCTTAAGAATATGGCTTCAAGTATGTACAAAAGGTTTTCATAAATGTAGAATAAGTTTTCAAATCTATGCAATAAATGTTTTCACATCTTTAGAGTATATATTTACCTATCTGAACGCGTATTTTCCTCAGATATGAAATGTCATATTAGTGTGAATTCATAGGCTGTGGCAAACTTGTGGGGAGTTGCATGAGGTCAGACTGAGAATTGAGAATTTTGGGGCAAGGATCCGGGGTAAGGATTTGAATTGGGATTGCAGGTAAAGGGATTGGGATACGGATTCCGAATGGGATAAGGATAGACGGGCTATAGTATATGAGTAGATTCACAAGAGGAATTCATTGGCGAAAGTAAAATGTAAAAACAGAGGGAAAGACAGGGAAAGCGAGAGAAAAGGAGAGAGAAAGAACTAGAAACAGAGACAGAGAGAAAAGCGGTGAATGAGAGAAGAAAGTGAAGATGAAAAGACACCCTTACGATGAGTGCTATAGTGCTGTAACATATCCGGCTGGGTCGGTTGAGGAGTATGGAAAAGAAGGAAAAATGTGAGAGTGGAGCCGGCGGTCGGGATCGCTCAAAGGCGACCAAAATGGAGAGACTGACTTGTACTTCCCAACCTGCCTGCTGTCCTCCTTTGCTATTCCCAACCATCGCTTCCCACTTTGAATCCTCGGCTCTCCTTTGCTCCTCTCAGCACTTATAACCAAGGAGAAGAGTATAAGCAGAGCGCGGAATTCGCATTCTGAGCTTCCTCTTGTCGAAACTATTGAACCTTGCTACTTGTGTTTAGCCTCCTGCTGCTTCTCGGCCAAAGCTCTGTCCGACAGGATGGATAGTTGGTAGAGAAATCTTTTTTTGCTTTCTTTTTTCGCTCTTGCCAACTGGAATGTGTGAGTATGTACGTATGTATGCATGTGTGTATTTTTGTGTGGGAGAGATGCCTTGGCTTCAAATATCCTTTCACACTGCCGCACACATCTAACACAATTTCCTTTCATCTTTACCGTCCCTCCGTCTTCACTCCCGCTCTCCGATCCCTCGTCGGCTGTCAGGCTCTCAGGGAACATATCCATGACTCCATATCCTTCCACTTGGTTATCTCTTCATTTTGAACTTTGTGCCTTCTTATTATGCCTCAATCCCAGGAATTCAACTTGCCTTTACGGCTTCTCTTCTTTCTCCAAGAACGCCAGGCCTTCCCAACGTTCATTCCCGGCTCTTCTGGGAAGCCTTGATGTTCATCAAAATTTCTTTCGCTACGCTCATCTATGACACGTTCCTTTGCTGTGTTCATCTGTGAAACGCTTCTTTGCTATGATATTCCCAGAAACGTTCCTTTGCTATGTTCATTTAAGAAATGTGCCTTAGCCTTCCTCGTCTACAATTCGTTCTTGGCTACAGTATAAGAAACGTTCTTTTCTAAGTTCATATTATAAGAAACGTTTTTTCGATGAGTTAATCTTGAAGTCTCTTCGCTATGTTGATCATGAAAAGCCCTTTCGCAGTATTAAAAAAGCTCTGTGTATTCATCGCTGTACTGTCTTCATACAAGTAATTTCATCCTTACATGTTCATTGGTTTTTCCTTCCTTGGAGCCTAAGCGTTCATTTGTTATCTGCTCAGAGCTAAAATGTGTATTTTCTGCATGTGAAACGAGTATTGAAATGGGCATTCGCTGTATTATATAACTATTTTAGAGACTTTTGCATGTCCCAATGACTGCTGCTCGTGAAGCTGCGTGAGTGCAAAGCCTGGCTGCAATCTCATCCACTCATGTGATGTAATCGAGAGGATGGGGAAGATAAGGATTCCCCAGAACCCGACTCCTTGCCAAGATATAGCGAGAAACTTTTCTATTGGAGATGGTGCTCCTAACATTGTCATAATAATAAAAGGAGTCAAATTTCTCATTATTATTTCCTTGTT
The DNA here is from genome assembly GCA_034696945.1 of Lipothrix lubbocki. Taxonomy (NCBI): domain Eukaryota; kingdom Metazoa; phylum Arthropoda; class Collembola; order Symphypleona; family Sminthuridae; genus Lipothrix; species Lipothrix lubbocki. The sequence continues at coordinate 46,445 of JAQGAK010000268.1, forward strand.
CGAAGGCGAAGTCTTGACTGATAAGGAAGAGAATTCAATTTCAATCTTTTTCAGTCTTTTGGCGGAGCGGCTGGCCTTAAGATATTTTTATCAATTTTATTTCAAAGCGCCTATTCCACGTACGGTGCTTTCGCACAAATGTTTGTTGCTATTATTCAGTATTTTTTCCGACCTACGTTTTTAGCTATAGATACTAAGTCCTTTGACATCCCCGTTCATGTCTCGAGATATTGACTTACGAGCTGTTCAAAATAAACAAAAATTTGCTATGCATAAGCAATAAAAAGAAAGCTGTAAATAAATACACACCTAAAGTGTTTCTAAGTGTTAAAAACAGTCTGGTATTCTAAGCATTTGCATCTTTGTTTTTAGATCCAGCAAACACTAAACCTATTCCAAAGTTATGTTTATAACATTTACGTACACACAATGCTGTGGCATAAAGCATTTGAAGGTAGAGAAGTAAATATTAATGGCAAGTTCGCCCAAGTGCGGAAGTTGGAAAGTAGAATTTTTCACTGCCGGTAAGCCCAGAATATTACACGCTGTTCCGCGACAGCCTGTCTTTTGACATTTAATTTGGTGGTTAGGATGAAAAACAAGGGGAGCCATTGAAGGGGAAAGCTTAAGACTTAAAGTATCGGCTGGAGGTTATGGTAATACGTATGTATGGGATAAACTTGTGGTATTAACGGGGAATTTCTGCGTGATATAAGTGAAGGTTCTATATCCTGTAAATGGAGGCTCTATATTCCTATAAATGTAGATTCTTATGTTCCTTTAAATAAATGAAGGTTCTATATCTCTCAGGTTCTATATTACTCTAAATAAAGCCTCTGTCTATAAATGGAAGTTCTATATTACTCGACGATATAAATGAAGATACTCTGCGATATAAATAAAAGGTCCTATATGTGATAGAAATGAAGCTCCCGCGTGCTCCAGAAGAAGCTTCAGTGTGCGATATGAATGAACCTTCAGTAAGATAGTGGAATTATATGATAAAGTATATGCACGCTACGCAATGCATACATGTATCTCGTATATTTATACACTCAGGATCTTGGAATGGTTGAGACAGGAAATGTTGTGTCAAACTTTGCCATTAATGTACCTCCTTGTGTGCATGTAAATTAGGGATTAAATGAGACCACATTCAAAGCTCGTAAAGTTTTCTAATGAAAAGACTCTTGCCGCGTCGCCCGACCAAAGTACGAAAAGCTATGCGGATATACATAATACAGATGCACATGTACACTGGAGGGACTTGGTGGCTACTCTAACTGTGAGGCGTTGATGAGCGAATATTTACTTTTGTCTCACGTTACTCTCTTTTCCTTCCATCTCTGTCCGTGTTATCCGTAAACATGACATATTTCTCACATAACCTGAAAAAATGAAATTACTTTAGAGGAGTTTTATTAAAACAGCTGGCTACTTTCTAGGATTCTGCTCTTACCACTTTCTCCTGCGGTTTCGCTTTCTAGAGTTTCTTTAATGCTACTTTGTGATGGAGGAGTGCACTTGAAGCCGAATGGTTAGCTTGGTCAGAGGATTCTGTTTCTGTATTTTGTTGCAAATTGCTTGCTTTCCTTATGCTTGTATTCAATTTTATATTTGATTTCCGTACATTTCATACTGTTTAATTTATTTTATGCAGCTTTGCTCGTCCCTTTGAGGTGTAATTTAATTTAATTTTTATATTTAATTTTTAAGCAAATTTAAATTAAAATTTACACTTAAATAATTTATTAAACTTCCAATGCATATTTTGATTTAAATTCATTCGTAGATTATCTGTACATTTGAATATTCCAATTAAACTGTGATGTGTTTTAATGTAAGCTGGCGTTCAAAAAAGCAAACAATTAATGACAGAATTTTTTTTATTTTTTTTCATGTTGGATGACATCAGATGATCAATTATGAAGACCCACTGCCAGCCTCTGCGCAATACAGTACAGCAAGCCCTGGCCTGGTCAAGGGCCTCTCGGAGGGCACGACTTCTAATGACATGCTGGAATGCCCAAATTGCTACCAGTCCCTGCAACTCCCCATGTATGAACGACCAGTGATCAAGACGACGGAGAAGCGACGACTGAATCGTTTCTGTGGTTTCGTCGTTGTTTTCCTCTCCTTATTCCTCCTCTTATCCTCTCTTCTTGAGGCAGACATCGATAACGACGCATTGATTTCTGGAGCTCATTACTGGACACAACCCTTTAAGATCAAGCGCCTTCCGCAATGCATCATCATCGGCGCCAGGAAGTGTGGAACGAGAGCTTTAATCGATATGCTGAATTTGCACCCTCAGGTATACATACAGCCTTTTTATTGCTTTTCTCCATCTTCCCCATCCTCCTCTTGAGAGAAAGTGTGGTCGTTCATGTATGCCAGTAATCTTATTACATATGCCATCTTTCGTATAACCATACGTGTATACACGGAGTTGAATTACTGAGCCCACTTATTGTACCTCATGTGGTGATCCTGTCCGAAATTCTATATTAACTGTCCTGCTTATATGAAATGCGGAGGTGCATGTCACGAGTCTTCTCTACATTTTTGCGTGTAATTTAGTAATTATATTCGTATTGTTGTACACCATTCCCACATGTGCATTTTGGTATATAATCACCATAGTTTTCTCCGTATATCATCATTATATTATCTAACTGCATGTAGTATTATTACCTATATGAATTTAACAGCTATACATATAATAATAATTTTTTTCATACATAACGACGTATAGCATTTTCATTTATAAGAACCTGAACATTATCCCTACGTGCCTTACATGCAACATTTAAGTGTTATTTTTCCAAAAACTCCGTGCGTAATGCCGTTTCTATTGCGTAGATTAACAACCCGTCATTCCCTTTGTCCTCCTTGCCACATACGGAGGAAATTCCCGCGTAAAATGACACTGTTGTGTTGTGTTCCTTGTCTCCGCAAACGTTCCGCTTCTGTCTCCACCAACTTCTGCTTCTTGTCTTCGCCAGTGCTATATTTCCTGCCGTCATCAACGTTGCGTTACTTGGCTTCAACATTGTGTTTCTGGTTTTCAAATGCATGGAGCTCGCCACAAGACTGGCTTTTTTACCTTCACAAACCGTGGGTCTCCCATCTTTATATTTGGGATCTCACCTTCTTATGCATTGTACTTTCTCAAGCTGTGTTTCCTACTTTCTCAAGCATTGAGTTTCTGGTCTCCGCCAGTATTGTAACTTTCCATTGTATTGCTCTCCATTTTTAATCTGCAACACCTTGTATGGGGTCGTTCAGTTATGACGGCAAAATATAATTTATTTCCGCAAAACGTTTTAAATTTGGTTTTTTTCCTCGGATGGCCTCACCAGTTTCGCTGAATAAAATTTGATAAGAGAATTCTGCTATTCTCAATGCAGTTCCTACAGCAAGACAAGGTGTGCTATTGCCGAGGGAGTCGTAGAGTCAAATTTATGATACTGGCGATTAACACATTTATTGTATTTGCTTACTATGTAGTAGACGCAAGATTATTCTGTAGGTTCGCTTTCCATTTTTGACTCCTTCTGTATCTATACAGTGTGGACTAGAATGAACAGGGGTGGGAAATCCCTTGTAATTTCAAACTGAGTGAACCTAAACTGTAGCCCCTTTCACCATTTACAAACAAGATAATAGGTAACAACTTAGGGTAAATAAAAGTGAAAGCCGCAAAAATCCCTATACAGTACCCTTCAAAATTTTCTGCACGCCTTTCACTAACATGGTAAATGATGAGTGCATGTCCTTATATCTAATTAATTATATCCATAATTTCTAAAAAAAATTACAATTAAATTTTCATTGAGTGTTCGATTTAGTCAAATATTTCGTAAATTTATTGTTGTCAACATGATTTAATTCAACATTAAAATTAATTGAGATTAAGGGTTAATTATTAATCATGATTATTTAATAATTTAAAACCCAAAATAAATTTTTAATACTTCTTGGAACAAAATACAATATGGCCCCCGCCCTTTTGAAGGCATGCTTGAAGACGCCTTGGGACACTGTCGCAGGCCCTTCGAATCATTTCGGGGGGAATTGAGACAATTTCCTCTTGAATGGTTTGGCGAAGGTCGTAAAGAGTCTCAGGAATACGAGCATAAACCAAGCTCTTGAGGTTTCCCCAGAGGAAAAAATCAGGGGGAGTAAGGTCGGGGGACCTTGGAGGCCAAGGGGTGGGCCCTGCTCTTCCTATCCATCGGTCTTCAAAAACAGAGCTAAGCCAAGACCGGACGGTTTTTTTATAATGAGCAGGAGCCCCGTCTTGCTGAAAAATTATGTTGTCCAGAATTCCCAGCTTCTCTAGTTCTGGAATGGCCCGAGTTTTCAACATTTGCAGGTAAGCATCCCCGTTACAGGTTTCTTCAAAAAAATATGGGCCAACCAACCCGCCACTCCACATACCCGCCCAGCAACAAATACTGGCTGATTTTATTTTCTTCTGCAAAATTATTTTCGGATTCACGTAACCATAATAAATTATGTTACGGGTAGAAATTGTGCCGTGAAGATTAAAAGTTGCCTCGTCGGTCCAAAAAATATTTTGGACCATGGCTGGCTGCAACAAAATTATAAAATAATTTAGTTTTGGTAAATTTCACCTCTATTTCTTAGTTAATGTTCTGGGAACAAAATTATAGCTACTTTCAAACATCTATATCGGAGTTGCAAGCAATTTCTATGTTCATTTGATTGGTCTTGATATGGCAGATTAGTTTGATCCGCAGCTAAAACATTTCTGCGAAAATGTTTTTTCAGGGATAGTGTGCAATTCTAGGAATTGTTCTACCTCACGTCAGAGGATATTTTAAGGCCAACCTACTGCGTGACATTTTCACCAAAAAGGGCACATTTTTGTTACCAAAGGGCACATTTTTTAATTGTGTTATGGATCCTAGATACAAGAATTCGTAACTATGTAATTTAATAAAGTTGTTCGTCAGTATCTACACATTTGGTACAGAAACTTTTCATTGTCATAACAGTTGCTCTTCAAGGTTAAATGTTGTGCAACAATTTCATGGAATGAACTGTACACACAGTGAACTCCAATACGAGACCTCTAAATACGAGAACTCCCTTTTAGAAGAGTTTCTATATTCACATGTCATACATAGTTATTTACATAAAAGCTCTCCGTACAAGAGAATTTCATTAAAAGAATAATTTTAGTGATTTATAGTGGTCTCTTGTAGGGAGAGTTCACTTATTTTCTTGTCTGGGCGATAATCCGAATAATGTCCTTTCATCGCTCTAACCTCCACATAATGCTCCAGAGAGTCTCTTCCAAAATTTGTTCTCCAGCAAAATCTCATAACCAACAAATATCCCAACTTTTGTTTATGAAATTATTTGTGTAAAAATTTCTCAAATTGTTTGTATGTAGTGATTAACCTAATTAGTATACCCTAGCTGCCAAGTATTTGCTGACATTTAAAAATATGTACGGTGTTAGGAGAAAACTTAGCCGGAGATACGTTTCACCGACGAAAAGATCCCCGGAGAAAATATATCCCACAACAGAGAAAATTTCGCCGACAATTATACCCCAGAAGATATTTTCTTCGACGAATATATCGCGGAGAAGTTTTCCAACGAAAAGTTCGACCAAGGCGGAGATAAGTTTGCTGACGAAAATATCGTGGGAATAACTTCACCAGATAAAGGTTAGCCCAAGTATTTCTCTGATGTTTATTTTAATGAACAGTTCATGCCCTTATTACAATGACCAACTTTTGCTGCTCATGACTAGTGTTGCAAAATGAAAACGCCCTTGTGTTTTTGCCCGCTCTGCTGAAAATGACATGCCCATAGGTCAAATGAACAAACAATTAGCCCAATGTCAGAAAATGAAACAAATTTAGCATTTTATAATTTTTGAAAAAACATTTCATTTATAAATAAATAGAAATACTTTGGTGAATAAATTGGTAGCAATCAGGGGTAATAAAAAATTAAAATGTAATTAAATTCTATGAAAAAACAGTGAAAATAGAAACAAATGTTCCAAAAATTGGCCTTAAATCTTGCAAATGCTTGAGACTTTGCCCAATTTTTTTGCAGGAAAATGTCTAAAATGGCATTTTCAGATTCCGAACAATCCGATACGGCAATTAAAAAATTTTCTAACTGCCAGAACTTAATATACACGATAAACACATGTAGAAGGGCAAAAACTGTGTGACTTTCGAAGGGATGTGTGCCACTCCGAGCCTCTAGGTGAACTTTTGAGGGCTGTGGGAAAAATATTTTCCACAGTTAACATGGTAAAATATCCCCTGCCTCACGTTCTTTACCTATTTTTGCGCATTGCAACTGCTTTGCAATTTATCATTAAATAACGATGGTTTATTTAGACTGAATCTACTCGACGACAATTTTAAAACTGTTGGCATAATCTACCTAATTGTTATCGGGATAGAGACAATGATTTGGCTACTTACTCTTGGAATTTTATTGACTTTTGCGGTTTGCTCTTACTGTTACTTTCATTACTGTAAAAACGTTTAAACACCCGTTGGGTGTGGTTAAACGTGTATTTAGTATACTGAATTAAAATGTGATCTTGTATCTATGTTTTGATAATCAATTTAAACAAATAAAGCATTTATTTAATATGGTGTTTTTGATTTTACATCGAGCGAAGTCAATAAAACCCCGTTGTACCGTTATACTTGAAATAATAAACAAAATTAAAAATGGCGTACGTTTTCATTGAAGCGTGACAACATTGTCCTACAGTAACTTTTTCGTAGACCGTAATCTGCAGGAAATAGTTCCTGAACCCATTGCGGACGATAGTGACGGACATCTTTTTGACGTAAAATTTTTCGGACGGAAGTCCTGGAAATGCTAGTTATAGCGGCAAGTTTTCGTGTTGACGTTCTGGGTGTGTGAATTATGGCGCGTATAACCTTTTCTTTATTTTTTGCAACACACACGGTTGGCTTTCTTCCTGTTGACTTTAGGTTTGCTATTGACCCAGAAACTTCAAATTTTTTCACAATGTTCTTGATTGTATCCGATGTTGGTGCTTTTCGGTTTTTAAAATGGGTATTCCACGCCATTTGGACTCCACGGAGCCATTTTCGTTCGTGCCACCACTGAATAATTTTTATTTTATCCTCTAAACTTAACATTATGACAAGATCGAACACTCAACTCTTATGATGCAAATGAGAATGTTGAATGAACACTATGTAAAACCAATGTTGCATCGACCGACGTGTGGCTTGGATGCTGATGTCTCTAAGCTCGAAATTAAACTCATCGCTATTGGATAAAAATCAATCGCACGATTTACATCGACCAGTAATGCAGACGCTTTAAATAACTGATGAATATGCCAAGTGAAATTATAGCAAACATGCACAAATCTAGCATTACTGGTCAATGTTGCAAAAGCTACTGTTTTTTATCCAATAGAATGTTAGTAATAATGAACGGCTAATTAGTCAAATAATAAAATCAATTTAAATGCCACAATTGACTTAGCCCGACAGAAAGAAATTTGCAAAATACCCCTCTATTAACATTTGATTCTCAAGGATTAAAATTAGAATATTCCAACCTAAATGTTCAATTTGCAAACATATACTTATAATTAGCATATTGTTAATTTAAATAATTGTCACTAATTAAATGCATCTAGTCAGTGCGAAATATTCGGCGAGAGTAATTTGTGGACATGCAGTGTAGCCAGTTCTGCACCGTGCTTTACTGCATGTTTGCGCGCCATGCTATCCTAGCGGGAGAAGGGTAAACGCAGGGGCACTTGCTAGTCTGCTTGAAATTCATTCAATTAAAGTATGCGACGCCAATACCTATTTAGTTCTTTACTATTGTAGCAAGTGATGCCTCCTTTACTCTTACTATCCGTACAAAATCACATATCTCCCACCCCTGAAATATCTAGCCCACACTGTATATGTCTGATTTGCATTTCTACATTTTTTGCTACCTTTTTGAAGTTATATAAGTATAGTTCCATCTGTACGTTTGTAGATTATTCCATATGCTCTTAGTGCATTTTTATGTCCCTGAATTAGTACAGGTTATTGCTTACCCGGGGAAAAGTTCGACATGGCACAATAATAAATTCTTTGTGAAATAATATGACATTGCAAGATAAAATACAGAAGAATAATTTAGAACTTTATAATTAAATTGTAAATAGTATGTCAAATCCAATGTCCACAATCCAACAGTTAGACATGCCGAAGGATCTCAAATTTTAACAGTTTCTTCAGCAAGCATGCAAGAGGAAAATGTAAGGAAGAGTGAAAAGAGGGACAGAACACAGTAATGATAGCGAATGTCGAAAGAGAAGAGCGTTAAGTACAACTCGAGGGATAAAAGGTGGGATTGCGTATAGCGTACATGAAAGTAAAAGTATGGAAGGCTACTCATATGGGACTGGATTAGGGACATAACTTTCTCCTTGTGTGCTCGCTTCTTCTTATACAGCCGCTCTTATAGACGGGCTTTCGTAAAATAATAAGTTTTCCAAACTCTTTTATTATTAAGAGAAGCTTCCCGCAGGCCGAATGCATTTTACACGCAGTTACTACTACAACGTACAACAAGGAAAAGCACAAAAACAGACATGAGACTCGGAATGAAGCCAACATGTTGTATGTAGGACCAGCTTTTCTCCCGTGTATAAAGGGAAATCCTAGTCACGGACCAACTCACACTTTTACGTGGCAAGTAAGGGAGAAGAGAGAAATTCATAAAGAGAGAGAGAAAGAATAGAGAGAAAAGAGAAGTCCACAGGAAGGAAATAGAAAATGTACATGCAAACTACTTTTGCTGAGAATGCAGCCCGGCTTCTGCCACATAACAACTCTTTGGCACCCTCAACAAATACAAAAAAGTAGTTAGTTATCCTTTTCTATAGACCAGAATATTATATAAAGGCTTAAATAAATTGTCCGAGCCACGGAGTGGCGGGCGGGAGCCTCCTGCAGGCATCCCAGCACAATTGTATACGAGCGGAACACAAACATAGCAACACATGCATTCATTATGTAATAACGTAGGGAGGTACACGTGTACAAAGGCACAATGCACATGAACATTGTAGCACTCGCGTGTATTTCTATTTGCTTAAAGAAGCTTGACGTGTATGTACTTACGGTTGAAATCCTGGGACCTTTGGATTTCTCTAGCTCTAATAGAGTCTTGGAAATTGTTTTAAATTCTAAAAGATTCTACTTTAATTAACTCCAGAATTATTTCAATATGAAATAGCTGCAGAAACGTTTCTTTCATTTAAAAAATTAAATTGTAATTCATATTAATTTTTTTACACTTTATGTCAAATTAGTGTACCTAACTTCAAAATTAACAACCTGCTACGCAGAAAATACAACTAACTCGTTGTATCAATCTGAGAACTGGCAATCTTTCACAGACGTAGCTGGCGTGCAGGTAGCGGACAGAGTTGGATGTAAGGACTGTTTATGTGCAACACGTGATGTGTTTATTTGATATGAAGACCATGTCCAAACATTTGATTGTATGATGAGCTTCGTTTAGCTTCACCCTTGGGCCCATGTATGTAGTTGAGAGGTACAAGTTCCCATATTTATCCTTGAGCTAGCAAAGCCCGTGAGTGGAATGGATAAAAAGCTGGACTTACTGGTGTTTACTTTACCTTGTATTTATTTACCCGTACCTGGTGCGTTGATTGGCTTCACCACTGAGATGAAGAGAGTCAACCTGTAGGCGAGGGAAAACGTATCTCTTCTGTTTTCTTTCTCTGTGCGTGTCCGCTCTCCTCTCAAGACGCTATAGAAAAACATACATAGTGGCAGTGATCAAACCCTATTAGGTATATAAATATGCACAGGAAAGATAAAGATAGCAAAGGCAGAATCTTTGTTGTGTGTGCCTGTGAGTCAATATTGTTTGTGCTTTAGCAAATCAAGGAAGCGTGTGGTACGCAATGATTTTTTCATGGACGATGTATCTCTATTTTTCTAAAGTTTCCTTTGGTTTTTTGTTTATCCACTGTCTTCCCTTATGACTCCATTCCTCTTTTATTTATTTTTCCCAACCTCCGTGAATATGTATAGCAAATAATGTTTTGAGAATTCGCAACGCAAATCAATAAAAAGTTGGCTTGACATTTTAGAATTTGTAAAATATTAAATTGGTACTTAAAATGGTCAATAGAACAGAACAAGAAAGCCTAATTTAAATTATATGAATGCCATTGAGCTTATAAACTAATCTTAAGAATAAAAAAAAGACGATTACATTAAAAGGCATGTTTTAAATTAATGAAAATGAAGATGCATTTAAAGAAAATTTGTGCTTAACACGCAAAAGTTGCTAAAAATGTGCTTAAGAAGGGAAAATTTTGATGAAATTTTTGATGGTTTGTAGGTGGAGAAAGCAGCGTTGGAAGTGCACTTTTTCGACCGTGATGATAATTACGCCAAGGGTTTGGAATGGTACCGTCAGCATTTGCCGGAATGTAGTGAGGATCAGATTTCAGTGGAGAAGAGTCCGAGTTACTTTGTAACTCCGGAGGTACCCGAAAGAATTCATGCAATGAACAGCTCCATTAAATTGTTGCTCATCGTTAGGGAGCCAGTAACCCGAGTCATTTCTGATTACACGCAAATTTATGGGACCAACTCGAAGCCGCACGTAAGTATTCTCACACAAACCTTCGCTAAAACTCAATCCTTCACCCTTCATCTCACCCTTCCTAGAGCTCGGAAGAGCTTCATCTCCGAGAGGGTAGAAGTCACCGGAGATTTCCTAGTCTTAACATAACTCTCTTTAGTAATTCACACGTATCACTGAATATGACTGACTTTTGTGTCTTCGCTTTAGAGTTGCGGGACAAGTGTTCTAGGATCAGGGGTGTGCAGGAATTTTTAAAGACTTGTCTTATTTCTTGGTATATTGTTATTACGGCTGTACAGACAAGTATTCCATGCATGGCAATCTAATCTTTTCTCAGTTGTATCACACATATCTACACACACTTTATCTCTACAATGCACTTGTATTTACTGCATATGCATACTTTTACTTACGTTTTCTATGTCTCTATCTCTTCATTTACATAAGATTCGAGGAATTTTTTTTAAAGTCAGAGATATAACTTTAAACGAAATTTTGGAAGCTGGCATTATGAAATCATGCAAGTTTAGCATTACACATGCATACAATGATAGGAGCAAATGGAGTCTTCAGTTGGTGAACCTGACTCCTTCAGAAAAAGGAACTAATACCTGTTCATGGAGGAGAAATTGTACATGCAGGAAGAATTTGCATCTGCACTCCCACATCTCAATGGCAATAGTTGTAAAAAGAGATGTGCTAGTTTTACAAGGTACATTTCCGTGGATAGAATTGCAGTCGACACATTGCTAGCTTTTGGAGTCACCATAAAAGTCAGTTAGGTCACAGATGTGAATGCATTACAATGTCTTTTTTATGCCTCAAACCACATGTTTCGTCGGATTCTCACACCTTTGTGGAACCTTTCATGCATATACCTAAGTCCGCGCACTACCTTTTGGGATAAACTGGGATACTTTCACGCTGGAACAATTGTACTGGCAGACCTACACCGGAGCACTGGCGAACATAACATTATAGATGCAAGCTTATAAAAATGTATCCTACATATGTTTGTACTTACATGCTACTGAAAATTTCTATGTTCTTGTTGATTCTTTTACAATGGCGACAATCACACGTACACATGCAGAGTCTTGTGGAAGAACGAACATATGTACTTATTATCGATTGCAATGTAGCCTACTAACTATTGATTGTCATGTAATGTACTAATTTCCGAATGTATTGTAATGCTCTAATTATCGTCATAAAAGGTACTAATTATTAATTGTCATGTAATTTACTAATCCGGGATGTAAAAATTAATTAAGTCAAAATTACAATGCAGATATTATGCTGATTTGTAACTTGCCCATGTGTATTCTATGGGTACCTAGTGTTGCAAGCAAGAGAGTACGAAATATGCGCAAGGTTTGTAGATTGCTAACTTGCCGGATACGTACACACTTGACGAAGTCCATATAATCACATAGTGTATGTGTGCCAGATATTTTATAATCTTGTCGAATTTTGTTTGGAGCAATAAGTGAAATTTTCGTTTGAACTTCTTGTCCCCTTGGACTTTTTGTCCACGGAAAGTCTCGTTGTTGACGCTTGTCAAATAATTCCCTATACTTTATTTGATACCACACCATAGCTATGGTTTGGAATTTTTCCTATTTATACTTTGTTGTGTATTTTCCTATACTTTTTATATTTTTGTATATTAACTTATTTTTCTATACTCTGTTACGTTCTTTATTGTATTGTGCCACGTGTCTTCCTATAGTGTTGAACGTATGTTCTTATACTTTTTTCTTGTACTTTAGAATGTATTTTTCTCCTACTTTGGTATATATTTTTGCTGTATTTTACCTATACTTTATTATGTTTTTGGGATACTTGGTAACTTTCAACACTACGTTACACTCTGGACTGCTGCCCTTCGGTAAATTGAAGACACGTATATAATCAGCATTGGAAGTAGTTGCAACATTGGTACAGATGCAATAGATGTAATAAAGTTAGAAGTAGATACTATAAAACGTACAGTACTCTGGACAATTTATATAACCAAAGCAAGCCTGGCAGAGATAGTAATGTAAACTACCAGTATTGCGTAGCAATGATAAAATTGTCGAAATGGCGTAGAGTTCTGGAAATGGAGGACATTGTAGAATAGTGTCTGGTATTGTATACACCAGGAAGAAAGTCCGAAGAAGTACGGCATTGAGAAGAAAGTGTTGTAGAAATGTGAGGCCGAGAGAGGAGAAATTGTATTTGAAAGTGAAGGTTTTGGAGTGAATGAGCCATAGGCGAGAGGAGTTTTAAGAAAGTTTGCTGAACGAGGTTTATTGTTGTTTACAGAATGGCACGAAGAGCCCCCGACTGGAAGACCTGGTATTGCAAAGTGACGGGTCAGTGAACGTCCATTACAAAGCAATTCGAATCTCGTTGTACTCTCGCTATCTCCAGCGCTGGCTGGATGTCTTTCCTCCAACACAAATCCATGTCATTGATGGAGACGCCTTGATTCGTGATCCCTACCCACAGCTACGAGACGTAGAACGATTTCTGGGTTTAGAGCCTCGTCTCCAACGTGATAACTTTTATTTCAACTCCACCAAAGGATTTTACTGCTGGAGGAAACTCGAGGGGGACAGTCGCAACGAAACTGGTCTTCACTGCCTCAATGACTCAAAAGGACGACGGCATCCTCCCGTTGACCGCTACATTGTCTCCAAACTTCGACGGTTCTACAATCCACATAATCTTCGCTTCTATGACATGGTAGGCAGAGATTTCGGTTGGCCAGAAAAATAAACTTCCAATATATGTATAATATTACCATCAACATTTTTCTATTTACGATAACTATGATTATTATATAATATTAAGCATTATCGTCCTATATATTGCATATCGTAAATTGTAAGACTCTTTATAAGCCACGCTATCAAAGCTGCTATAAACAACGACATTCTCAAAACTGCTGAAAGCCATGTTCTGAAACCAGTTTTAGGGAACAATCCTAAAGCTGGTGACGTCCAGAAATGTTCGAGAAAGATGTTCTAGCCCCTAAATAAGCGAACTCTGAAACTGCCTTGAGATCATCAAGTGAAGTTGAAAGAGAGATACAGCCCGGTAATAAATTTTGTAACAGAAAAATTCATGTCAGGACTGATGTTTTGCGCGCACTCACAACAAAAACACAGCACATATGGAATGAATCATTTGAAATTGAATAAAAACAGAAAGGTTACATGTGAAACAACAGAATGTAAAGAGTATCTATTGCCAAAATGTCCCATTTCATGTACAGGGAATGTTATTATTGTAGACACAGAGCGACATAGAAATTCACCCATGTCAGTAATACATGATGATCGTTGATATTTCTATGACTTTTATTGTCACAAACCCTGCTTTTCTTATAGACTTCAATTCCTTTTAACCTACGCACACACACACAAATTGCACTGAATAACGCACGTAAATGTAAGATGCCCAATTCGTAACACGCCGAGACAGAAACCTGTACAATAGATGTAGTGTATAGTGGAACCATTTCACTGTAAAAAGGAAGGATGTATGTTGTAGTGAAATTGGAGGGACGTAAGCCAGAACCAAGAAGAAATAACGGTAGCATGGGAATGTGTGAGAGAGGAAATTTCGTAGCAATCGAAACCACCCGAAACCAATTTTTGAGACCATTTTCCCGCCAATTTCATTTTATTTCTTTCCGTTCTTCTTCCCGGTCTTGCAATACTCCATAAATTCTTGCAACAGATGCAATAATAGAGAATTCGACAGTACACATATGCTCCAGCTGCATTAACCATCACAAATCATTTCCAACAAGTCCAACCTTAAGGATATGAGGAAAGTTTCATCTTCATTCACACACACACACACAAACACGCAACTTTTCTATATCTACACAGTAAATAGCAACTTTACAAAAACCAGAGAAATTCTAGAAACAAAAACGCATCAAAATACCAGAAAGTATCATCAAAAAAATCCAGTATTTTCACGAAACAAAGGCGTGTTCACAAAAACAAAAAGTAATACACAAAACAACTCGCTAAAAGGATTTTCATGAAACAAGAATCTTCTTGAACATACATAATGCGTTTATACACAAAGTAAAAAACACATTCACGAAAATACTTGTCCAAATACTAAGACGTTGTCGAGCAAAGAGCGTTTGTTCAAACAGTGAAACATTTTCACGGAAATAAGGTGTTATAATAAAATGTAGTAACAAAAAATAAAGCATCATCTGCACGAAAATAAACACTTTCACTAGGATAGATCACACTGCTAGCTACTGCCATTTGTAGGTTATCTTCTACTAGAATACACGCATAGATCGCACCAAATTATCACCGTAGTTACGTAATTTTTTGGTATGGAACATGATTAGGAAATTAGGATCAAGTTCTGTAAAAGTATCCTCACGAAATAAAGTAAACCTAAAGAGCATGTAGCAATTTAAACCACGAACCAATTTAAACCAAAACAAGTTCCAGCGAAAGCAATTTCACAAACTAGACTAGGAAAACAAATTTGGCGGAAAAAAATTAAGTGGATTCATACACATCTGCGAGTGGGGATGACATTGTACCGATAGAGATAGAAGTCTTTTGTGCAAGAAGCATTGCACAAGTGTGAGAAACCTTCTGTCGAGTAGTATGCTGCTCTTATGTAGGAAAAAAGTAGTGCAAAAGAGAAGAACAAGATGTTGGAATGATTAAGAGCATGTAAGGTGTGAGATAGGAAAGTACTTGAGGAATTGAAGAAATTTCGCACTGAATTCCTACTTACAAGATGTTAAACAGTGTTTTTCTGTGAAGACTAAAAAACTTATCCAAACCGTATACACAAAAGTTTAGCAAATAAACTCTTGTCAAATTCTTAGTCTACCCGAGAACGGCTCAAGTAATTTCCCCTAGTGCAACATAAGGTAGCGGCACGTACACACATACGGAGAAACAAACAAAGCAAGGAAGCTTTCCATATATTTACTATCCATTTGTATTACTTTTCTCCTGTGTTGGGTAAATGGGGAAAACAAAAAAAGAAAAAGTAATGAAGCGGCCTCGCTTTCCGTGTACTTTTACTATATAGATTTTCCTGAAGAGCGTCTTTAATATTAATAAAGATAGGCTTGAGTTTGAATAACAGGCTCTTGTTGCTGCTCATATCACCCATCAACTTAATGGAATCAAATGGAAAATGCAGCCCACTCTAGCCACCAATCATTAAATTCCATTTCACAAAGACATCACATTTTAGACGTCTCCATTTTTTTCATCCCTTCTCTCACACATCTTTGCCTCAAAGCTTAACGACCACTCACACATACATACACACACGGCACACACTAGTATTTATCTATGGAAGGCTGACGCTAGACTCCTGCCATGTGTAGGCACATTAATTTCAAAAGTCTTACATCATCCTTCCCTTCAAGTCTGCTTAAGTCAAGTTTGTACTATTAAATATAAACGTGCATGGTGAGAAGCTCTGCGGACTAAAAGTCAGAATGAGACAGTTTTGCGCTTGTAGTAACCAAGAATACGTTCTGCATGTATATGTAACTATAAGTAGTCACTATGCATATATATATAGAATGTGCAAACTAAATTATGAGACTTTCTTGTAACATGTGCAAGCATACATGTAGATATGTGTTATATTTACGTTATATTTATGCATATATGTATTACATACGTACATACATAACAATTTACATGCTATTTTGTATTGCGAAATCCTCACGGTCTTGTACAACTGTCCTGTAGAAGTTCTTTAGAAGAAAATGCATATGTATTCTTATCTTATATAACGCAATCTACAACGGCCTCCTATTAATAGTTAAATTCAGGCATTTGTCAAGTATCTTCTACAGCGGATACATTGGAAGCCTGTGCGTGTGTACACGCCTGAGAGGGAAATGGGAGCAAGAGATTCCGAAATTCCTGACCCGCTCTTGTCTACAGCCGACTTGCATGTCAAGTTAACTTGTCCTTAGCGATTTCAATCCCATTCCAATTTCCTCTGTGCTGTGTATACGCAGCTAAATACTTTCTTATGTATAGCAACATGTACTTAAGATTGAGAAGTGTAGGGCCCTATACTGCTGTACATAGTTACAGTATAGTCACCTATAGCGGTACAATGTTGGTTCCTGTACGGCTGTAGAGTACGGAAAACTGTATAGGTCTATATAGTACCGTATCTATTATAATAAGTGGTACTAAAGGTATTATGGGCATAGGGTACTATAGATCATAGAATAACATGCATCCTCCGCAAGATCTGCGCTATAGTTCCTATGAAACCCACCTATCTACTTATATTGATTTGTAAAAATCGTATTAGATACCTATTACGACTCTTTTAGACTGCGTTCACTAAGTCGATACGACTGTGTTCATGTCCACTGATGAGCATTATCTCGACATAATAGTTTTATTAGGAGCTTCTGTGATTACAGAAGCGAATGAGGATAGAGCATCTTAGATGTGTCTGTAAAAGTTTCCAAACTAATAGAATAAGTCAAGATGTGTAGGGAAACAAGTCTTGACATGGAAGCGATTGAGTTGCTGTGGTTTCCTATTTCCTCTATATACGGGTTCTGCATCACGTTGTACTTTCCCGGTAAAAATCCAAAATCTTGGAGATGTAATAAATTACGTTCATGGAATATCATTTATTAGCGTTTGCTACAAAATTATCTTATGTTAACAGCAAAATGCGCAGGAAATGAAATGAATTTGAAAATAAAACGAATGTAGGTATAAAAATATTCAAATCAACTTGAGAATAAAAATGTTGAGTCAGTGAGAATAATTGGAGAATGTAAATGTCATCGACGATGAAAATGTCCAGGAGGGATTTGAAAACTAAAATGTCCAGAGAGAATTTAAAAATAACTCCTCGGATCATAATTTGAGAATATAAATATGTATCCAGGGAGAATTCACATTCTACTAAAATATGAATGGAACGTTGAAGACCAACACATCTAGACAGAATTTAAGAAAATATCCAGAGAGAACTGAGATACGAAATACCCAGGGAGAATGTACATCCGAAAATATCCATAGTGAATTTAAGAACCAAAATATCCAGTGAGAATCTGAAAAGGTAAAAATATGGCAGGGTGCCCTTGTGCTAGTTGAGGTATGTTTGTAGCAAATATTAGATTAAGTTTCTACATGTGAATCAGGCTTTCTCATGTAACAGTAAGATTAGAAGTGTTCATAAAATTTATTTACAGGCTTGGGTCGTAAATGTAAGATGGAACGTCAAGATTGAGCTTGTTCTTTTGTGTAAACTTGACTCTTTTATACCACAATCTCCAATCGGAGTTCGGCACATTACAGTAGTCATATTAATTATTAATTTAAATGGGACTTGCACTTTCTCGCTGTTAATACGGCTAAAAATTGGCTTCGCTTTACACCAAGCAGGTGAGTGTAGCGTATTTTTAGGGCAAAATCTTAATAAATACCCAGATAAAAATAATTTGAACATAAAATTCTTTTCCTAACGACCGGCCGTTCCTACCATAGTTTTATAAAACGCTCTATATCAACTATTAGTACACAATATTACACATACATATTAGGCAATAAGCCATACTACTGGGCGATATTGTAATATAATTGACTCTACTTTCGTTGTCTCTACCACGTGCCTACAATGTAGATACTACGAAGGTAGGGCAAAAGTGTAATTTAATTTCCTTCCCTTATTGTAGTTATACGGGCGTTTAAAATAAGCCAGATAAAAAAGCCATAATGTCACTCTCAAGCAACGTTTTTATTAGGGCCTTGTAGCTATTGTCTCCATACGTATTACTCTAGTGTTCTCGCAATGCTAAGAATTATTTTAAGTCCTCGACTTTAATAATCCATATAGCACTGTAATGAAAAAGGAAATTAAGACTTCACTGGAGGGGCTCAAGAAGCCCAGTTTTTTTTCAAGTGTTGCTACCAAGGCTCGTTAAAGGATAATTTCTTATGCCAATCGCAATAAGGCCCGGTTTTGTTATTCCAGCGACATCTAATTCCTTGGGTAACGTTTTTAATCTGCTAAAACACAATGTTTGTTGGTGTAATATCCGTCAAAATGTAATGTTCCGTAATGCACTGTCAGTTGATTCAACATTCGTTCAGGTTTGTTCAAGTCTGTATTTATAAACGAAGATCATAGTCAGATCCGTTTGATAATAAACTGGTGGAGCAGGGCTGTTCTTAAAAGAAGAGGAGCTTAACAAGGAAAGTCGGCTGAGGGAATTCGGGTAGAATAAACCATCGGATTGTGAAAGATCCTTTAGGTTAATTCTGGGAATGTAAAAAGTGGGAAGTTAATCTATTCTAGGAGGAACAAGTTGACATTGATAGAAGGAAATAGGCTCGTCTATGAAGTTTGAGGAGACAGCGAGGGATAGGATGCTGTAAACTAATTCATAGTTCCGTGACAATGCTCCGGAAAGAGGCAGGCATACAAGATAGGCAGTGGAAGGGAAGGGGAACTTACAGGAAAATTCACTTGAAATCGACTTTGGCCGTGATAGTGAAGACTGAAGGCAACGTAAGCGAATTAGCCATGAAACATTTATGAATATCTAAAGATTTTATGGAAACGTGTGCGGAATTGAACGAGTCCCAATGGAAACGATGCTGGGGTAGAAAAGAGTGCCTAGAACTAGGAATATTTTCAGACTTTAACCTACATTGTGGTTATTCTTACATACTATTCTTATTGACTCTATTTAATCGAACTCCACACATGCTCTAGGAATCTAACGGGTCCACTATTAAAGACTACATCACTCGAAAAGTTCAAGCTGGATGTGTTCCTCTATGGAAATCCACCTTTATAGTGCGTTCACTATTGATGTTCCTATTCCAAATTTCACGTTTTTCCTACAGTGGATGAGTGGATGTTCACATTACTAGGTGGTGGCTGATTCCGCTGTACAAGGTGTATGTTCATACAGACTATTATGCAATTCAATGACGATAGATACTTATATACTCAGGGTTTAAGTAGCTGTAGCTTGTCGTACATGGTAAATAATGCTCATATCAAAGTCCACAACTGTATAAAAAGGTATTTGAAGGCTTGAAAAGGTTTTCCAAAACTGTGTTACAAAACATGCACATCTGCAAATTCTGCTGATGAAAGATTCCGCACATATGCAGCGCTATGCTCCAAGGCACGTAACCCCTGTTATTGACATGTCCTTGTGTCTCCTACATTCTCTCTCCAACTACGCTAACCTATGAGAAAGTAAAGGTTACTTCAAATGAAAATGCTAAGGTATATGGTAAACACTCCTGCCTCAGATCTCTTTCATAGTACCTTTTCTAAAATTATCCGTGGGTCTATGCCTAAAATGAGGTGAAATATTTATGTAATATACAACTTATGGACAATATTTCTATAATGTACGAAATACGGAAAACTCAAGCATGTGGCACACTACAACCCGAGTAATTCATATGAAACTGTATCTATATTAAATATCCTATACAGTCAGTATGGTGTAGGTTTCAGAATACAAGAGCATATAATGCTGTTTTGAAAACTTCCATTGGAAACACAAGAGCAAATAAAAACGGAAATATGAGAGGTGAAGTTAGACGTGAGATTTCGTGAGTCTAGAAACCATAATTAAATCATACATTTTCCTACCTCTCGTATTTGTTTAATCAGTCGGCTCGCATGTTTCTCCTTGAAACACATGTTTGAAGTGGGTACAACAGAGAAAGAGAGAAAGATGCGGAGAGAAGTAGAGAGATTTAGGAACCAAAGGTGAGGTAGCGAGGTAGAAAAGGCCATACAGGCATGAAACGATTTACATATTTGCATTTGCAAGCAGTCGAATGAATGCTACGGGGAAATTGTTGACTGTCAATCATGATTTCCCAAACACTTGCCAACAGAGAGCCAGTTAGGGATGAGAAACTTGTCCGATTCCGTACGCAAGGAGAGACTCCAGTACCAATTCTCTCTTTGCTCATAAATCCGTAAAATTGCTTATGCATTTTGAGGAAAATAAGATCAATTCACTCCCTATAGACTAACGGCCTTAGCTATGGGAACCTTTGTAGTTTATATCTTGTTTAAGCAAAGCTGTATGTACATATGCTGTGAAATTGTCTGTTCGCCAAGTTCATATGTATGTAATGTTTGTTCTAATCGTAAGTGAACCCATCATGTAGAAAGTAAATCAGAATCAACTGTGGAGTCCTAATGCGGATGTTGGAGTTCATGCTTATAGAAATAGACAAGACATGACAAGATACAAGGAACAAACAAGCAGGAAACATTCTAAAACGGTACAAGTAGTAACAAAAGGTTTGGCTTAAATACAAGGAGGGAAAAACAATCACGTTGCAGACTATAACAATGTAGTACTCGTTGTAGAAGCAGATATGTACATAGCGCTCTGGCAATAAGTTCATTTTGTCAACTTTTTTCTGCTTCACCTCTTTTATTATGCTGAAGAGCGAGACACTCTCGAGAAAGCGTCTTATCATATATAAATTATAGCTACATACATTTCTCAGGCAGTAAAAAAGTACTTGGGATTCAACTCAAACCCTTCCTTTCTTCCTACCTTCACTCTTATATACTAAGGTAGCTTTCTTCCCATAGAGAGAGAGAGCGCGTGAGAGAGAGAAGCTAGACCAAGAGAGAAGAGTTAGAGTGGCCAAGAGAATTCTGACAAGGCGTTCTCCTTGTGTATATCAAGGGAGAAAGAGAACAGCTACTGACAACGTTGAGAATAACCCAGCCCAAGAATGTAATTCAGTCTAAGTGTTATTCTCTGGGTTGTAAGGACCTTTCAAGGGAAAAAAATAAAAGAGCTTGGGTCTTTCGTAGTTGTGTGTAAGGTAAAACCCCTTTACGTCATATTCTTTTTTATCTAATGACTCCATGGAAAAATCTCCAGTTCTATTTCAGTTTAACAGTCACAACTTGAGTCATTCATTCATTAGCTGAATGTTGAAACCCTAAAATTACATAGTTTATGTTTTTTCTCCCTGTGTATAAATTGTAAACCTAACAAGGCTGTTGAGGAATTCCATCAAGAGCCAAAGTAGCTACATGAGAAAGGAAACCTCTTGATTAGGTTTTTTCATGTGTTATTTTTACTTCTCTGTTTTACATCTCCTGCTAACTCCTGTGCTCTCCTTTTATTTCCTGGTACTTCCACCAGGGACATCAAGCCCGATATAGCGAGCTTGATGCTAATTATCAGTACCACGTAAGGATGACAAGCAAATCAGGGAAACTGGAGAGTGAGCGGCAGAAAACGGGAATAAGCTACCGGGAAAACCGTTGCAAGCATACGGCAACAGGCAAATAAGCGCCATAAAAACGGAATTAAGCATCAGAAAATACAGGAGTAAGCTTCCACGAACAAACGAAAATAAGCATAAAAACAAAGAATGTGCTACCAGGAAAAGAAAAATGGACATAAGAAAAGTAGAGAACGAAATACATATATAGGTAAATAACTTGGAAACGATTCGATACAAAAATCGTATAAACAATGTGCTGGGAAGTATTTTTTGTAGTGTTCAACGAGTACTCGCATGCCATACCACGTAAGTTGTTTAGTTTACATTTCTTGATTAGCCGGAATTGCAATAACAGCGTTGGAGGCAAGGACTTAATTAGATTTCACGTCAGCAAGATTATATCAGCGTGTAAACTGTCTCATACTCTGCATTTAAATATTAAGCTCGCATATATTTAGCGTGGTATTCAGGAGTATTAAGTCATGTGCGGATGCAAAACCCACTAACTTCCACACTCGCTTTGTGAAACACGATAATATTACAGGAACACAGTTTATTATTGTTTTGGTTTTATGACATATTTCCTATGCTAAAAAGGATATTATGTGTTTGTGTATAGTTACGCTATAAAACGAGTCAGAAGCCCTTTGATATAATGTGTAGCCATTAAAAAAGTTTAGAGTGTATGGTAGTACCGGGAGAAAAATATGGTATAATTACTGAGAGAAAGGGGTAATTTATAGAGGGAGTTGAATATATGTGAAATGGAGCTAATGAAGAATTTAATTTCATATTTGTTACTCTCACACCCGCCAATATACTAGACTATACCGGCTTCGCATTTGAAATTAACGTGTTCTAGTTGGTGCGTCAAGTATCGCAACCATCACATAATTCGTTTACACAGGAAGGAAACACTTAAGGGAAGTTAAATAATGAATCAAGAAGGTTGCCGGTTGCACTATATAAACCGTAGGTTTAATGTAATATGATTATAAGAGATGCCCGGATTTCGGAATGAAGGGGTGTGGGGAAATGTAAATGAACCAATGATCAGATCTTTTGAAACTAGTAGTTATAGAGAGAAATGCTTCCACACACCTTATCATTACAAACAGTATAGTAACTCATCAATCACCTCATGTTTATTAGTACGTATACAATGTAGAATCTTGCCAGGACGTATGCAATACTAATAAACAGGCTTCAAAGCAGAAACTTAACTTATTCGACTAACTACACTTGGTTATTGCCACATACCTACCTACATTACCTTATACTAAGACTTGTTCAAGCACATGGCTCTGTAGTCAGATTTCATATTCACAAGGTAAACACAATAACTCATTTGGAAACTTTTGAAACTCCAGAATTATTGCAGGGCCTCTCGATGAATGTGCATTTCAAGTCTTTGCACTGTATTACACATACCGTCTCCATAAGCCATATACATATCGTCTCCATAAGCTATATACATATCGTCTTCATAAGCTATATACATATCATCTCCATAAACTATATATGTCCTTTACATTAAGCTTTCATAACCATCATTCTAACACTGGACGTTCATCCAAGCACAAAAGTTGCGTTTAATACGGGAGATGGGTAACAAAATGAGTAGGATGAATAATGGAACAAAATAGGATTTACCTAATTAATTAGAGCAGCAAATCCATATTAATGTAAATACACAAGATTATACACAGAAGTGGATACACGGACAGGCAGCCAGACATTTTATTACTATAAAATATACACAGTACAAAAACGAATATAATTGATCGCAACAAAAGTGAGTTTACATGATGGGCTAGCTATTGTGTATTAGTTGAAATATGTAGATGCATAGTTATTATCCTAAATGTAACGCTGTGTAAATAAAGGAATAGAAATCTACATATCATTACTACAAATACTTACAATTCCGTTTCACTTGAGACGACTTGGGAAGTCAGGAAGATGTAATTTACCATTGTAATAACTAACTTTACGAGCATCTGTATAAAAGATGCGTATACTCTGTGTGTGCATTAATTATGAAATAAAAATTGCATGAATGATATCAAAAATGTAATGAATGCTAAAAAACATATCTATATATACATATCTATTTATAACATTGTGTACTTGTTTGAACCAGCGGACCTAATAAAGGCAGTGGAAAACAATAGGATACGATATAGGATTCAAGCATTACATTTTTTACACTCGGACTGTACCTTAGTACATAGTATAATGTTGAAGGAAGTCAACGAACACAACGATTTTTTTTGCGTCTCCAACCTCGTGATTACTGGTGTAGTTATGAATACTATATTATATAATAAATACATGTTTATAACTGAGCGATTCACTTTCAGATTTAGCTGTAAAAAAACTTGTTGTACTAATATTTAGTAAGATAATTACTATACATAAAAATGAACATTATTATGAACTCCTGTTGTAAATAATATATAGAGTAAGGATAAACATGAGATGATGAGTGCGGCAAGATGAGCTAATTGTTAAAAATTATGTAAAGTACTGTTACCACAAGATTCGACAAATTAGTATGTATATTATGAAAGGGAAGAAGAGATCTTAGCGGGTGTGGGATGCATAAAAATTATGAATAATATTTATGTATACGTCTCAACCCCGTTGAATCTATTGTTGAGTTGTTGTTGTTACAATAATGATCTGCCGTGTGCTACTAATAACACACTTACTGTTACTATACAAATGAAATTCAATTAAATTATCTTGTAGTATTACAGTAGTCGTAGTTAGTTGATATAATGTATAAGGTTATAGTAATGCTAAAAACTATTTTTTGTAAACGTCAAAATTATAGCGATTTTCAGAAAAAAAACGATTCATGGAAAAGACAAAGAGTTTTATCATATATATGTTTCAAGAATGTATCTCCTCGTCAGTTATAGTTACAAAATATTAACTTTTATCATATGAAATAAAACGTGCATTTTATAAAAAAGGATGTGATAATTAAACATGCTGAGTCAATGTCCACTCTTGTCACACACACAAATTTCCAATATACCTGATTTGTTTGCTTTTAGGTCAATCAGCTTTGGGAGTTTTGGATTTTATGTATGAAATAGCTTTTTGAGTGTAATTTGACAGTCGTTAGTAAGCAAAGCAAACTTTTTTAAATCCTAAAGAGGGAACATCATTGCAAGTCCAAAAAGCTACACAAAACTATAATTTCGAGCTGTCAAAAAGGATAATTTTATTGTTCACGAAATAAATTAAGCATTACCTACAGATAAATATTTTATGTTTAGGTTATTTCGAATGCCGTATCTTGCTTGCAGGCAATACCAAATAGTTCTCATAGTATAAATTAAAATTCAATGTTATAATTATATGTCATTTTCAGGAACATTGTAATTCGCCAATTTACCTACACAAATATACCAAAGTGTGTCCTTTGATGTATGCTACTGTTGTTAATTTAATTCCACACGTAGTTGCAAATACGTTTGTTTTTTAACTTGTTTCCCGTACACCCAAATGCTCGAATTATACGAACTCGGCATTACTAATTCGATTGGCACATGTATTAAGGGAATTTTGTAGAATTAGAATGTCTAGATAAAAGTGTAGACTTTTATTATGAGATTTGTATTGTTGTAACTTGTAATAAACATGGATGTATCACTTGCTATTTTAAACCCAATGCATTTAATTCGGAAAAGATTTTGCATATGAGCCTGTACCTGCTAAAAATAACACCTGGACCTGGGATAACTGAGAATCAAACGAATCAATGAATGAAAATACTAAATTTCATCTTTTTAAATAGGTACACCACAATTTCTTTACGTACAAACGGTAATTTCATCAAATTATTCTTCAGATTGCTAATAAAAAGGCTTAGTCATTGTTTTTTATTCGAAATCTTCAAAAATTGCATAAATCCATGAGTTTAATGGCTATGGATTAAAGTAATATGAATAATAACTATTTTATTATATGTTTTTTTTCACAAAGTAATTACCAACTTTTTTTTCTAAAGTTTAATTTTATATAACCGTAATAATAAATAATTTGAAAAGTCAGAGCCAAATTTGAACATCATTCATGCTTGGACTGACAACTTGTTTAACCAAATCGTCGGTGTTAAATAGTCAGAAGATCAATACGGGGTGAAGTAAGATCCACGAGCTCGATAACGACTATATAGAAAATCCCAGAAAAAACAAATGGAGAATTAGAACATTTGAATTATCAACTGTAACACTATTATAATATGATACGACTACAAAATTGAATTTTCCAGACTCGTATAAAGTAACAGAAGAGAATTTCTACTTTCTCGAGGTTAATTCCATGTCTAGCAAGAAAAATATAATGAATGTAATCAGAGATAAAAAGTATATTTGCATACCGTGGGAATCGAGGATGTCCACGGAAAGGATAGGCCCCTCGACCTCGAAAAGTTGGTCTGGAGAAAGCTGATGCTCCCCTAATAGCACTGCCACGCGGAGGTCTATCTGTCCTACTTAGCCCAGGTCTATTCGTTCGCTTTGGCATTACCTAAAACAGAAAAATCATTTTTACAGCATTTAACTTATGCATACACTACAGAGAATATGTATACATTGATAAATATATAAAAATATGCAAATATAGCTCAAGACATGTTTTTCTTAATTAGACGTAGATGCGTTGTCAGTAACCGATGCATGGAAACACAAAATGCATAGCAAATTAGAACAAAACTAAACAAATTATATGCTTACCTTGATTTGACGACCTCGAAATAAAGATTCATCCATTGCCATGGCGGTATTAACGGACTCTCGATCTGCAAACTCAATATACGCAAAGCCTTTAGGATGTCCATCGAACTTGTTACATAAAATCGTCACACGGTTGATTGAACCACAACCATGGAAATGCTGTTCTAATTCCTCTGCCGTGGCTCCATAGTCCACCTGGTTAAACACAAGACATTACAAGGACACGTCCTCACAAACTTGAAAAATTCTAATTTCAACGATCAAGCTAAAGTGCATCGCTATCTTTTTGGTTAATCAACATAAAGACATACATTTCCAACATATACTGAGCGACCATCAACTTCCATTTTTTCTTCTATGGACATATTTGTAGTTCCTACAAGAATCCAAAAAAGCTATATAAAAAAAGGTACATTTCCTCATATTGTCTTATTATATTTCATCACAAATAAGATAACAGTTTTAACTGCTTGAAAACTTACCTCCACCAGGAGGGCTGCCAATATTCATATGACGATCAACTTCTGTCTGAAGTTGCCTGAGTTTTTCAGCCTCTTCTTCCATTTCTCGTACTCTAGCTTTAATAGCCTCAAGTTCCTGCATAATCAAATGCATAATCAAATTGATGTAAATTTACAATACCAATTTAAGAAAATAGCACTTTTCAATCACATGACAGCAATGCTTTTAGTCCTAGAAATACTTACCGAATCTTCTTGATTAGGCGTCCCAGATGCAGAATCATCACCAATATTATTCTCACTAACCATGTTTTCGTTATCTTGGTTATCTAGGTGAGATCCATACACATCTTCTGAACTTCCTGACTCATTTAGACCTTTTCCATTTTCTAAAGCCTCGTCCATCTGTAATTCATCCATGACTGCCGGCTACTGGAAATAAGAAAAAAACCACATCATCAACATATATATACATAAAAAGAAAAACATGCCGCAACTCTCTTAACCCTTAACAAAATACATCCACACAATCATTCCACTGCTACCCACCAAACTAGGTAGATACCCTTTTAACCCACGAGATCAAATTTCATAAAAATTACACCACTCTCTAGATCTCAGTCATACTCAATACTGACATCGACATCCACCCCATCATTTCATCCTTTAAGAAAATACTACTGATTTCCTACTTTCAAAAACTCTACTACACTCTCTACACTTTGTATTACCGGCAGTGGCCGAACCGCACGAATGGAATCATAATTAGTGTCAGTCAACATACAGAATACTAAATACTGCAATCACATAGATGTAAAAGTGACACCGCTACACATTTATATCTATCTATATATATACAACACCATCAGCGGTTCCTTCACCCCCAGTTTATACACAATCAAGGACCTATAAAGCAACTTTACAAAAAGCATGTTAAAGAACAACTTTGCAAAAAGGATGTTAGAACAACTTTACAAAAAGGTTCAAGCATACTTTGCAAAATCAGACTGTTAGAACAACTGTAAGTATAGAAAAAGACTGATATAGACTAACTTTGGTGGAGAAACTATAACACTTACCTGATTTAAATGTGTGATGAAATGGTGGGGGAGAAATGTCAAAATTGACCACCTTGGCTATTCAAAATAAAGGTAATTAAATATAGAAGTGGTTGAAGGCTACTAATAAGAGGTCTTCAGTGGTGGCAGAAACAGAGAGAGAGAGGAAAGAGAGAAGCCCGCACTTTAAATTTACATAATCCGCCGCTACCGTACACAACTGCTATGTATAAATATAATAATAAATATGTGTATATATTTGAAAAAGATTGAAGTTATTACGAGGAGGAATAATAAATAAATAAGCTACTTGAGTATTTACGTTTAATGCTAATTCGGAACACACCGCTGCTCCTGATCAATAAGTCCCGATGACCTATAGGCACCTTGGTCAATTATCCTAAAATCTTAGTTATAAATATTTTAATTTAGTCATGCAAACTGTTATTTAAAAAAATGTGATTTTCAGGACAAGAAGAATAAGAGCGAAGACGCGAGAAATTGAGATACTTGTGACTTTTGCTGTTGCTTTGCTTTTAAACTTTATGCTTGTGCCTGTATTTGCTAGTGTGGGGAAGCATATAATAATATGAAATGAACAAATGAAGTATTGAGGAATTATTAGAATTGTGGATTGTGGTGGAAATTGAAAAAGCGGAGGATATACGTCCACAAGCAATCACATTATGGAGATGAGTGAGCGGAGACCTGCGAGAGGGCAGAAGAGTGGGAGTGATTTGGTTAGGAGCCGAAAAATAGAAAAATTCTTCCTCTCGCTGTGGCGCTTGAGTCCTTCGGGTTGCCTTCACAGAAAACTTCACTTTGTCATTTTACTCCGTTCAGGAACCATCGTCTCGAAGTGAATCTCCTAGAGTTCATTCCTGCTGTTGTATTCCAATTACAAACCAAGCTGCTTCCTAAAAACTACAAGCTTCAAATCTCTTTCTTTCTGTATTTCTCTATATATTCCATCAACTATTATATCTCCAAAGTTCTCCAAAACAAAAGAGATTCTCAACAGTAGCCTATGTGTCTGTCCTGCCGATCTTTAATAAGAATTTTTCTTTCAAGTTCCTGATCGCAAAGTAGTTATTATTATAAAGTCTTGTAGATTATTTGGTCGTATTATTTCTATTTAGTTATTATGTCAAGCGGGGCTGTGTGACGCAGGCAGTTAATCAAACTCTACTCAGGTCATTGAATACCATCCAGGTCATTGAATATCACCCAGGTCATCTAATACTACCCAGGTCATCAAAAGATCATTAAGTGCCCGGAGCCCAGGTCCTCAAATACTACCCAGTACCCAGGTCATCTCCTCCTGGTCGGAATTGAAAAGGTCCAGCAATAATATCATCAAGGCATATACTCACCCCTCACCAGGACCAGGCATTTTTGGAGTATCTATAAGCTCACAAGAAGAAGCGTTAAGCACCGAAAAACCAAGTGTCAAGTACCTCTAGAAGCTGGTTGCCGCAGACTCGACAGAGAATAAAGGAAGTCCGAGATATCACGACTCTGTAGTTAGTGTATTTACCACGATTCTTCTTCTTCTTCTGAAGATCAACAACAAGACATCATGACGACGGCTAACGCTAATCAGTTTATCGGGAGTAAAATAAGCCTGATTTCAAAATCCGAAATTCGGTATGAAGGCATCCTCTATTCCCTTGACCTCCAAGAAGCCACTATCTCATTAGCTAAAGGTAAGTACCGGTCGATTCAGTTATTTTTAGTATGCATTTTAGACATAAAAAGATTGCATGAGTAATTTCATTGTCAGCTGTCGGTACAGATTAAGATAGTCAATCATTTGGTATGTAGGACTGAGGTTATTACAAAAGTGAGAGAGACATGGTGGAAAATGTTAAAAAATACATTATAATGAAAAAACTCTTATTACATTTTGTACGACTGACGTTACATGCATGTATAAAAAGATATTAATACGTTTGTTAGGTATTCAGGAATGGTCAGGTGAGATAGACAATAATAGATATACGTGAGGTAGACCTGGACAGTTGTGAGCTATTCTATTTTGCATTTAGAGATAAGAAAATTGTTGTTTTGAATACTACTCTCAAGTTGAACCTTTGTTGAAAGTAGAACATTTGTTGAATGTATAACCTGGATTTTGTTTTTTAGTTAAATCTTTTGGTACGGAGGATCGTCCTACAGAAAGACCTGTACCCCCTAAAGAAGAAATATATGAGTTCATCATTTTTCGTGGAGCTGATATTAAAGGAATTGACGTGCTTGAGCCTCCCAAGGCTACGGCAACTTTGACTAGCGGGCTTCCTAATGACCCAGCAATAGTTGAAGTATCTCATTATGTAAGATTATTATATTCGTTTTTGATTTGATTGTTTTTCGAAATTATTGAAAGGATAAATGGAATGAATATGTTTTATTGTTGGCCTTCTAAATTATATTAATATGACAGCCTAACAATTATATTTTTTTGGTTATAGCATTCTTCTGGGCAGTCCAGTCAACAACCCGGTTCCGCTGTAGGCGCTCCTGGTGCGAGTTATCCATCTGCTCTGGGAGCTAACTATTCACAAGGTTTCGGAGCTGCCTCGTCAACTCTATTGGGTGGGGTGAAGCCAGTTCAACAAGGAAATAGTGAGTTAAATTCGTCTGGGGTGGAACCACCAAGTGGCATTTCTGTACCACTTGAGTCTACTGGAAGTGCACACGATACTAGTGAGTTCATCAATAAGGCGATATTACGTTTCAGTATTATGAGCTTAACATTTGCTACGTTAATACCATTTGTAAATACCAGTTTATGCATTTGTTGCTTTATTGCTTTGTCAGCCAGCATTATTTTGCTGATGCTTAGTATGCAATATGCTATCTGTCATAATCAGTGTCAGATTTGTTAATTTGTTGTTGTTTTGCCTTGTAAATTGTAGTGCGCTTCCAATATAGTGCTCAATGCCCGGACAGAAATGTCACAATTTCTGTGGCAGGGTTTGAGCAAGTAATATGTATTTTGCGAATTTGTAGAAATTTATGCAAGTGTAGGTATCTTGGCCACCCGTAGGTAAGCCAATATTTGAATAATATAATATTGTATGAATGTATTGGCGTTGATCTATAGTGAAGCTTGCAAATTACGTAAGTACACGTTGTATCAATATTACTTAATTACCTGTGACGCTTTTTATTTGCATAGCCATCTCAAATCCTGCCACTTATTATTTACTCTACTGAAGTGAATTTACAAAATATTTTGCGAGTGAAGGTTTTCTTGATCTCATAGGCCGGTCAAATACTTCAACGCCTTCCCTGTACTCCAGGAAATCGCCTACTAACGACGCCGGTGTTCAAGTTTCTAACGAAGACAAAAGAAATCGACAGTTTAGTAATAGACAGGGAGAGGGACGTGGGTCTCGCAATTCTTCTCAGGATCGGCGAAGACAACCTCGTCCACAGCAAGGCAATGATAGACAAGGCGGATACCAACCTAGAGGACGCGGTAATTTCATTAATAATCGGGGAGGATTCAGAGGCGGAAGAGGAGGAAATCGTGGAGGTTATCGAACTCAAGGAATCATTCAAGCTCAGAACCCACCGAAAGTTACCTTTGAAGATGCATATGACTTTGAGAAGGCTAACGAAGAGCTCTCTAAGTTGAAAATCAAACGTAAGTTATTATTAAAACAATTTTTGGTGCAAATACACTATTGCAAAATGTTTTGTCCTGAAGAGGTTCCTTGTGACGACAAAAATAATTCACTAAAGATTGTTCATCGATTAATAATTTATTTGTTCATTTTCTTGTATAGCTGATGACCTTGAGAAGAAAGAAGGGGAACAAGAAGGTGCAGATGCGAACAATACAGAAGAAGAGCAAGAGAACAAGGAACCACCAGAGCCCTACTATGTTAAAGATAGCTTCTACGATAAAATTAGCTGCGAGTCCACGGAGAGAGGCAAAGGGTAAGCTCATTAAATGTTTATTAGTTCGAACGAAATATATTGTATTTGTTTACAGACGTCAGAGTACGTGTTAATATTTAAATAAGACATTTTAAACATTTACTATTGTTTTTATAGGCGGACTGCTCGTATCGACTGGAGGGCGGAAAGAAAGTTAAATGCTGAAACTTTCGGACTCCCTGCTAACAGTGGACAACGACGTGGTTATCAGCGTGGAGGTGGCTTCCGAGGAGGTTTCCGCGGATACCAGTCTCCCCGAGGAGGCTTTCAACGAGGAGGTTACGGTGGCTATAACACAGGGTATGGTTATGGCAATGGCGGAGGGTGGCAGTACAACAACCGGTATAACGGTGGACGAGGAAGCCGAGGTGGTTACCGCCAGCAACAGCAGAACCAGCCACAATCACAGCAGCAGCCAGCACAATAGTGAAAATCAAATTTACACGAACCTCTTTTGAAGCAGCATGCATGTATTGTACACGATCATGATGGATATATACGAGAAAAGAAATACAAACGAGGAGGCGTATTATTATTATACATGAAAGAAGAATGTAATTGCGAGTGAACTAAGGGAGTAATTTATATTAATACTTACATTAATATATAGATAGTAGTTTCACAAAGAAAGAGAGCAAAGGATTCATATTTGTTGGGTTTATTATATTCAAACTAAAGTTATTAAAAGCAAGGAAATAAAAAGAGAAACTACATATAACCAAAAAAATGGAGAGCATTTAGCAGGCAAATCGTGAGTTTATTATATATTTATGTAGGTTAAATGAAGTGAACACTTTTGATGAGCCAAGTTACACAACAATAAAAATATATCTATTTGCCAGATGATACAAATATTTCCTACATAGCGCTATTGTAACTTCTATAATATTGTCTTGTCTTTTGAATATTTATGTGAAAGTTAACTTGGCCGATGATAATAAGAAATGTAGCTATGTAGTTGGAGTTTAATTTAAAAAAATAAAAACAGAAAATTAAAAATCGTAAACTATTATTTTCAGTAAAATATTAAATGTGAGGAATCTAATTCTTATACCTACATATGCCGTAAAAACGTGAATAATTTTTGAAGTTCTGATTAACCGAGATTTATGTAGTGATGTACCAAGTTAAATAAATGCAGACTAAGTATTGGCTATTCCATTCTACAACTTTTATTATTGTGCATGTTAAACGCATTCTTTTTTCACATAGTAATAATAATAATCGATCATAAATCAGTTTTGCATCTCTTCTTATTATCATAAATGATCCATACTTTGAATCGATAAAGAACAGCAACTTGCTGATTTTATAACAAGTTAGTTTTTTAATTTAAAGACATGATTTCAAATGGACTTATTTCTGAGAAGAGGTGTACTTATATCCAGTTTCAAAGATTTCGCTTGACCACCCGCAGGCAAGATCCAAGGTAAAAAATTTAAAGTAGATTAGAGCTGACAACCAACTGTTTTATGAAAAACTTGACAGAAATAAACACTGATAGTACATTCACGGTGCGGAAAGCGTATAAGTATATGTTATGAATTTTGGGATTCGTCGTTATCATCATCTTCATCATCATCGTCATCACTGTCAGGCAAATCAGAATCTTCAAATAAGTTCTCATCGATAGGAACGTCCACATTGTTACTGCTTGAGGCATCCCCTGTACCACCCGCTTCTGACTCTGGTGAAGTTATCTTAAGTCTTTCCATGCGGTCATTAGCTGCAACGGTACAACTCGAGTCGTCGACTTCTTGAGCTTCCATTTCCAGTTGGTCAAATGAAATTTCCTTGTACTACAGTTCACAAAATTAAATAAATAGTATACAAAACAAAATGACACGCAGCGTCGAGCATTGACAACAAATATATCTGCAATAAAAATATACCTCCTGAGTATCATCTTCTTCTTCATCTCCT
Organism: Lipothrix lubbocki; assembly: GCA_034696945.1. NCBI lineage: Eukaryota > Metazoa > Arthropoda > Collembola > Symphypleona > Sminthuridae > Lipothrix > Lipothrix lubbocki. Next base: position 80,542 of record JAQGAK010000268.1, read on the forward strand.
GGCAAATTTCTAGTATCAAAAGTATCATCACCATCCTCAAGTTGATCGCTGTCGACAGCCATCAATGGGTTAAACGTAAACATTTCTCGCCCAGAGAGCTAAAATTTAAGAAAGCATTAATGTAATAGAATATTAAAGTTAATATTATGCCAACAGTTCAGTTTGTTTGAACTACTTACTCCAACTTGTCTTCCAGCTCTAAATTCGGCCCTCTTTTTATCCTCGTCCTTTTGCATGGCGTCTTTTCGTTCTTGAATTTTTCGTTTCTTCCAATGAGTAAATGTTTCAAGTGTAATTTTTGTTAAACTTGACCCTAGAGCACTGCGCTCTCTTTCAATTAAATCTTCTAATGATATTTCATCTTTCTTGGCATCTTTGGCAAGTTTATCCTACAGAAAAGCATTTTATCAGTAAATGACAAGCAACAGATTTCCACAGAATTCTTAACAGGATTAATTGGGGCTTCAACGATTTGGGATGTTACCTTTTTAAGAACGAATCCGGGTGGCAGTGCATGTCGGTAGTGGCAATTTTCTCCACTCGGACATTCCCAAAACCAACCATACTTTGACTTTTCCACAGCATCCAGGAAATATTTGCAAATCTGAAAACGTAATACATTTGTAACAAGTGACTATAGCCTTGTCGTATTCAAAACATAAAAATGTTGAAGAACGTACAATATCTGTTTGGGGTTTTGTTTTATTCGTAGCTCCGTGTTTCTTGTCTACTACTTCTTGAAGCTTAGCTTCGTCCCACTGGTCCATTGTATCAGCAACTTCCCCATCGTCTCTCATGTCGCAGTACAGTGACCTCTTTTCGGCCTTCCTTTCAATAGTAAGATCGTGAGAAAATTTGCACTTGTCTCCTTTACCACACGTTCCCTGTTTGAAAAATGCGCATAGGACGGATTTTGGATCAGCTCCTGCAAAAGGAAGAAACAAACGTTATTGATCATTTTGGACATAAAATACATTTCTTCTTTAAAACAAGACTGATATTTGCATATTCCAAATTCTTACCCTTTTCGATCTTTTGCGCTTGGGTTACTGGCTTGAAGAGTGTACTCATCAGGGGATCATCTTCTGGTTTTTTCTTATCCTTTTCCGCCAACTTAGCCGCTTCCATTTTACGTGCCGACGGATTTCCACCAAACTGCACCTGCTTTTGAACTTGTTGAATAAATTTTTGCTGTTTGGCTCCTTTCTTGTTTTTTAGTCCAAAAGTCTTATCCTGTAATCCATAAAAAAATAGAACCAGCATAACTTCCAGTCAAGTCTAAATGTTACTAAATGCGTGATAATTGTTTGATTGTAGAAAACAAGCTGGACTGATATATATTGATTTTGAGTACACATATTCATAATTCATATGATTTTTGCAAACTGAGATGGAATTCATTCTACAATAAGTACCTCAACAACTTTATCCTTCTTCTTTTGCTCAGTTTTCTTACTGGGCGCAGACGTCGCACCTTTCTTCGGAGGCATCTTGCTGTTAGTTTACTAGCTCCAGTTAGCAAATAATTCTTAAATAATTTCCAGGGGGAAGTTTTAGGTACAACGTGTATGGGAGATACAACAAATTCCACCTGATGGAACTAGAAAACAGAAATACATGTACAATCAATAATAAGCAACAGTTTTATACCAAAATATACTCGAAATGATCCTCCCAAACATCATAAACTTTGTACTTCATTACAATTTAATATTTTAATTCTTTACATAAGAGTCACTCTTAATCGTTACATTAACTATTAATGGCTAGCTAATATTCTTATTAACCAGCTTACAAAACTTGTTGACAAAATTTATAGCAGTATTAAAAAGCTTAATATGAATCACTGACAAATATTTTAATACATCAAGAATTTGCATTTAATTCCCTTCAATCTGCTCAGCTTTTTATTCCAAACAATATGCTCAGGGAATGTGTGCCCTAATGGAGATCCAACCAATAATAAATTACATATATTAAAACAAAGTATGTTCTACAAATGCTTCTATTCGATAGTAGTCTTTCTCAATTGAAACACACAATTTTTTGGCGAAATGCTTTTAATAATTTCCAACATTCCAACTGTAAATGTCCTTAAAATACGAAACAAAAAATATATGCGTAAATATATGTACATTTGGTTTAGGTATGCCAAAACGAGCACACTTTTTTAAACTTCTTTCTACAGATTCCAAATATTTCCCAACTCTCATGAAATCGCCTGCAATTCACTCTCAAGGGGCTTTAATTAATTAAGGGCCTACCTGTTATAAGCAGCACAGGTGTGTAGATTTTAATTTTAAAATTAAAAACACTTTTAACGTCCGTAATTTTGTCTTTCCCGACAACTCTTCTTCTTGATTCTTGACGGTATCGCAATTTCGAGCACGTTATTCACGTGATGTTGCCACGTTTCCCATGTTCCCAGCACTCTTTCCCATGTTCGGCAAGTCGGCAATGGGAATTTAAACCATGCAGTGTGCAGACCAAACCTCAAGAATGCCGGTAAGAATTTATAGCGGAAACTAGATGCTGCGCCGTTCCTCGGGTTTGAACTTCTTTGTATGAAATGCGCGCGTAAATAAGACGGTCCATATATAATTTACTCAATTTACTGTCATCTTTATTCCATTCCTGTATACGAGTTATTAAACGCACGTTTATAATTCTCGATCATTAAATAACGTTTGTTTGTAGTTATAGCGGGTACTATGCAATAATTCATGTAATTATTTAATGAAACTAGTTAGCAATTTATATTATTTTGAATATTAATGTTTATTGTTTTGTATTAATTTTTATTATTTTGTATTAATTTTTATTCATTTTGTTTATTAATATTTATTATTTTGAATTGTTTTGTATTTATTGTTTTTGTCATGTTTTTGTTGTTTAATTTGCTATATACTTTTAATTTAATTATTTATTTTGTCTTTTATTGTCAATCTTACAGATGTTTTATTTAGCTTTATTTAAAGTTGTTTAACATTTAAATTCATGATGAATGCCGTAACATAAAAAATATTGTTCCCATTCCCAGACTCCAAAGTTATAGAGATGGGGATTTTAAGGTATAGGGTGATGTGAGATTACTCTACAATATAATAATCTCAAATGTTTACTACCATCCTATATAGGTATTGTAATGCATATGAATATTCACATCTATCGGATAATCTGACATCACTTCAAACGTTATAAATTGAATCCTAAAATACACGTACAGTATATGACAAGTACTTCCAGTAAGTGAAGCAGAAAAGTACCTGTAATAGGTAAGTTGATAATAGGTGTTTAGTAAAGTGCAAAAACACATTTGGTAAAAGTGTGCAATCTGCAATCTATATATTCAAATATTAGTGAAATTATTATGATGAAGTAAGGGATGTGTTGTCATCCGTTTTTAAAAACGTTTGGATTTGGAAATCTTCTCTTATATAAATGTAACCCGTGGTGAGTACTTAAATACATATGACACGTTAGTAATAATTAATTTACAGAATTTATTAGGCTAAGCCGGCTGACGAAAGTGTACAAACATATACATACACGGGTACATTTTCGTCACCTAGTTTAGTTATTTCGTAATACAGGCCCATTTGAAGTTTGTGTCAATGTCATGGTATGTTTTACATGCAGCGACTGTGGATGTGGAGTGTATATACGATCTTGTATGTTGTGTGTGTGGTTGTGTCACCTTTGGTGCCTTGTGTCATGTCAGATTCATTGATAGGGGCATACTGATACCCCGTTCTGTATTTATGCACTCACGATAAGAAAGATTAGATAGCATCATTTCAGGCTACTGAGCTTAGTACATGGTAATGATAGACCACAACAAGAAGAAATACCTATGTATATCTAGTTGTAATATAAGTAATAATTTATAAAATTATTTTGAAGTCTAATAATGAAAATGAAGCAAAACTAAATTTAGTAACTTGCATAGGCGGTGTGTAGAGTGGATGATGTGAAAATAATGAGAAATTAAATACAGAATTACTTCCTCACATTTAAAGAAGAAATCCCACCATTCTATAAGTATGGGTGTGTACTTCGCTTTTCGAATAAACTCTAATCAGTAAAAACAGTTATACAAGGTCAAGTAACTTTTAGGTAAGTACTTTGTACCTGAGGGTTGTAGCTAACATCCAAAGTACAAACTACAAATACAAGTATGTAGAAACTTTATTTCGCCTCCAAACAATCGCCTCTTTATCGAAATCATGATGAAAGAACGGTCATGTCATTACGACTCCTCAGATTAATAGTACTTTGCTTTACATACATTTACCTATATTCAGATTTTTACTACCTTTTTCTCACACATTCCAGAATCTTGGCCTGTGGAATGTGAGATTGTAATGGGTTCCATCAGTTTCATGGACCTAAATATCACACCATTTCTACCAACCTGCTGGCACAAAAATGAGGTTAATTTTGTGTGTGTATTGTATAGCAAGAGTATACTACTGAACCAGGGATCTACGCAAAGTGTTCAATTAGTGATAATAATAGTAAATAGTGTAAGTATCTATAATGTACACAGTGCAAACGGTGGTCTAATGTTTACAATAACTAAGATAACGCATTTCATTGTGATGATAACCACCCTAGTTAGTACGTTCAGTGCAAGTTATAATATCCGTGTAAATGTTCGATTAGAGCATTTTACTGACTAGTGCATAATAGTATATAGAAAATAATCACGCAAAGTGACTTTGAAAAGAATGTGTACATTGAGTATGATGTGATTTATTGTTGCTGCAACCAATGACAAAATAACAACGCAACGCCCTAATTACATAGCATTAAGTAATCCCTAGGTTTTAAATAACCTTAATCGCCATGAAATACTTATCAAATATAGAGATTGTAGAAATGTAAATATTGATAGTAGTGCAAATGCTAAACTAAGCCATTATTATTGTTTCTGGAGTTTTGGTATATCCATACTCTTTAGGGCACTGCTCCGTAATCCCCCCTGAGTATAGACCCTGTTTTGATTGTTTTCCTTATTTTTGTACAAAAGATATAATGTAATGTAAATGTAAGAGTATAATAATAAATTGCAGATCTTTATACTCTGCCTCTGCCTACCTATAGTGCCGATTAATATACGGACGATTGTCTCAATCAATCGGTTAAGCATATACAAAGCGTTTTTCCCCACACGGGCATGGAGAAAACTAAATAAAAATAAGAAAATGTCATGCCAATGCAGACAATCATAAATAAAACAACGGAACAATGAAGGCAATAGTGTCGGTGTCAAGTCAAGCTAAAAACTGACTTGAAATCGACAAGACAACTTATTACTCATGTCCTTTACCCTACACCGGAAATGTGCCCCAACGAAATTAATTAATGTTGTGTTCTTGTGTTAAGTCATATAGCATATACATAACATGTATACATATGTACATAAATTTCAGCTATACAATAAGCCCTGGAAAAATTATAAAATGCACTGAAAACTCAAACCGAATCCACGTAATCACAAAAAACTACCAGAAAATAACGTCATACATTCTCCATTACTACACTATATTATTAGGCGAATTGTTCAAAGCTAAACGGTTTTTGAATGAGGAAACCACCCCCTCATCCCTAACTAAGCCTTATTAAATACCAAATTGGTTGAATTGAGTGGTCTCCAAGCTAAAATATGTATGTACATCCAAGAGGACAAAACTACAAAAAGATGCTTAATAAAAGGTCCACCTACTACTAATAAAACACATAGCCTACAGAAAAGTACGCAAACTCCCTTAACTCCCCTGCAGATAGTTTTATTATAAAGGCTCAAAATGCATATAAATTGTTTGTGCATGTGAGATAAGCCATGAACAAACACACGACACGGAGAGCTCAAGCTCACCATCACCAATTGCACTCACCGTTCGTTGAACGTCATCTAACTTTATATGTGCTTATGGAAGATTTCCACAGTACAGGGTACATACACAATGGGGGTGTTAAGAACATTTAAAGGGAAAGTACATAAGCAAATGAGAGGAGACTTAATAAAATTACTTGATACCATCGTTGACAAAAATATTAAATTCGAGTTTAGCGTTATGTAACAAAAATTCCTGCCAAATAGAAAAAATTTTAAATTACAATACAATATGGCCCATTCTTTAATTACGTCAACAAAATTTTGAAATTACGAAAAATATGTTGTACGTAACAAAACCAACAGTTATACTCATGAATTTTTGTCAAAAAAGTTTCGATTAAGTTAAGATTTCTAAAAACGTTGGGTCACACTATTCTGTATCGACAAAAATCTTTATAGAATGCAACTTTCAAGCATAAATTACAGTAATTTATTGCAAACTGCAAATATATTATAAAATACAAAAACGTGCCAATTTCCAGTATCAGGGCAGGGTCAGTAGCCAATGTAAACACAAAAATGCAATGTTAGTGCAAGTATTATTACACACATACATAAGACAAAAGTATCAGCCAAAAATCATATACATATAATAAACATACATAAAATGAATATAGAAGACACAGAAAGTGATTAAAATACTCGGAAGATCCACACAAACATTCTGCCCTGGCCCTAACCTAATATTTTTATGCACCATCAAACTAAAGAAAAGCAATTGGATAAGCATCAGCTCTGTAACAATGTTTTTGCCTTCAGCATCAGCATCGCAATTTAATTTTTTCTTAAAGTATTCGTAAAAGCAATATCCTACAAAATACGATATAAATAGAAAATAGAATACAAAATAAATGGAAAATAGAGTACAAAAAACACAATTTAAAATATAAAATAAATACAAAATTAAATAAATACAAAATAAATAAATACAAAATTAAATAAATATAAAATTAAATAAATATAAAATTAAATAAATACAAAATAAATAAATACAAAATTAAATATAAAAATATTTTAGCATAGCTGATAATCAGTTTTCCCACACCCAAAACTAAACAGCCTATATGAATGAACCTTCGCCGTCAGAGACCCAAAAGATGCAAAGCACAGGATGGCATAAGTATGACCGTTGAAGAGGGTTGTTTGTTGTAGTAGTATTATAGTAAATGTGTAGTATGTAGTAGTGTGCATGTGCACAGTAACTTTATATAGAAGCAGAAAAAGCAGTCCTTCCTATTAGTTCCTATTCCTATCCTGTCATCTACTACATACATACTATTGCATAGTAAAAAAAGATTCAGAAAGAGAGTCTCAGTCTCAGAGTCTCTGACTCTCAGTCTCAGCCAGCAGGCAGAGTCTCAGACATTCACATACTCACCCACAAGAACAGTACTAGAGTATAGCATCGTCCTGTACATAATAAAGTACTGCATATATGTACATGCTGTATGTATAATAATAAAAGGGCAATAAAATAAGGGCTTTAATATATGATAAAGGACTGTGTATATACATACAAACGTAAAACACTATTCACTGTAGTAAATAACTATATTATAGGAACTATAGAAGCATCAACATCAGCATGAAATATTTTGTGAATTAAACTGCAAAAGTATGTACATTACATACGGTAGTACATTACATAATACAGTTTTGTGTATATAGCGTGCGTATAGCACGAACGTACGTACTATACATTTTAGAATATATTGTCCGCTAAAGATCCCGAAATACTAAACTTCTATCCCTTCAACGTGGAAATTGGTACTTTTTAAACTTTGCGGATAATATATACTCAATGAAGTATGAGCATTACATACTTGAATGAAAAACTGATACTGAACGACTGAACGTATGTAATATAATATAGTTATATAGTAGTGCATACAGTATTACTATATAGTAAAAAGCCAAAAAGGATAAGGATAAGGATTTTGTATGTGTGTGTGTGCTGTATAATAAATGTTCTATATAGTCGTTAAAGTATCATATCAAAAAGTATCAACTTCTATATTGAAGGTATACAAATTGGTACTTTGGGATCCGTCGTCAACGCAATGTTATAAGATAGGAATAATATTAGGAATAGGACGGACGACGGCTCCTGCAGCCTTTTTCCCTGTGCCTTCCTATTCCTCCTCTGTATTCATCGCTATATACACGCCACTTACTAATACGCTAAACTTACGAATAAAGTGCACACACACATACTTCGGCTGTATATGTTCTTTCTTTTTTAACAGTTACTGGTTACTGGTGTTACTATCATTTGTTTGAATTGCACAAATATGGACGACGACAAGTGAATATTTTGTTTTTCCTACTCACAGCTTTCTTTTTCCCAATCGAGTTCCTATACCATTTTTATTATATTTTTCCAAATTTCCACCCATTCTTTTACGAAGTTTGAGCATCTTCTGTAAATTTCCCAAATGAAACCTACCTCATTCAAAGACTTCCCGATACTTTGATGGTCGTGGTGGATTGTGTGGTGTTTGAGGAAAAGATTTTTACGAGAGAGTATCGACCTCCCCTAGTCGATTTCTTTTCAATTTCAAAATGCTGGTGCAGGAGCCTATTCAGGTACAATTTGTCGGTTTTATTAGGAATATTATTAGAAACTACTGTAGAATCATGAAGAACATTAGTGTCGTGAGTTATGTACTCTCCTCTCAGAGTGTTGGAGCAATATTCCAGTCAGTTTTTATTATTAGGCAATATTCACGTTCGAAGGTGTTCTTGCTATATGCTATACTGCGTAATTCCTCATAGGTCGTGGGGTCATAATTAGAGAATTTGGAGGTTATATTGGTCATTAAGAAATACCTGGGGATTAGATATTTGTAGGGGTTTTTATTTTGGGAAGGATTTTTAGGCAGAGGGATATAATATAAACTTTGTTTTTGGGCTTGGGAGAAGTCTGCCTGACCTGATTTTGGGTGCAACCAAAACAAGGAGAGATAGGTAGATCTACGAGAAATTTAGTTAGTAGGATTGTGTAAATCAAATTTTTGGGATTGAACGGGCAGCTAAATTGTGGTTACCTTGATTATATGGAACATTCTTAATGACCTTTGAACTGATTTTGAATTTGATGTGATTGTTTGAAGAGGAGATGGTTGGTTTTTAGTATTAATGTGATGATTTCATGTATCGTGTTTTTATGTTTGTAGTGTTAGGCTGTTGTTGGGGTAAATTTTGGAATTTTGTTTTTTGTGGGACGTTGTTATAGTGTTGTAATAATAATTTGTTAATTTTTTTTATTCAGGCTGCTATTTGGCACTGTCTCAATCACTATGCATATGCCGATGCCATATTTCTGGCTGAGAGATTGCATGCCGAAGGTAAGTGCAACAAATTTTTTCAACGTATATGTGATTTTAATTTGTACGAATTTGTGTTCATTAATGTGGAATCTTTTTCCAGTGAATTCTGAGGATAGTCTATTCCTGCTAGCTACCTGTTATTATAGATCTAACAAACGTAATCAATGCTACTCAATACTTAAAAATCGGGGAATCGTAGCTAATTTAAATTCAAGATGCAAGTTTCTCCTTGCCCGGTGTTGCATCGACATGCAAAAGTATGTTTAATATTTTTGTTTAAAATGTTTTGATATATGTCTAAAATAAATTTATATTAAATCATATCATTTGTGTTTAGGATGGCTGAGGCTGAAAATATTTTGACATCACCTGGCAAAGTTAAGGTGGAAGGTGGTCCAGTTGAAGCAATAGTTGGCATATTTGGGGACTCTGCTCCATTTGCGTGCAAGTTGTTCGCTAACGTATGTTCACAGACTGATAGGACTCCGATGGCTAAGGACGCTTATCTTCGAAGTCTGAAATTAAATCCGTTTTTATGGGATTCATATAGCAAAATATGTAATTTGGGTGAAAATGTAGATCCAGCTGCAGTTTTTCAGGTTTGATTTGCTTTTAGTGCTACCTATTTAATCGTGACGACCTTAGTTTGACTTATTGACGATTTAGTGTTAATATGTCCGTGTTATTACTAACATTACCTTATATTTTCAGGTTGGTCATTTAGAAAGCTTTTCAATGTGTCATGGGACGCAAACAGTCGTATCCTTAGTAGGGACTCAGAATCAGGAACCTGTTGTAATGGGAGTTTGTAATCTCAACTCTGCTGAACTGCAACCGAAATTTATGAGGTATGTATATGTTTTGAGGGATAGTTCATGGTTGTTTTATAATTTCTCAATAACCAAGATGAACTAATTGTTGCACTTCCATCGCAGTACTCCTATGACCAAGAATGTATGTCCCCCAACCAAACTAGCTGTTTCGGATGAATTAGCTGGGGTTTTGCATCCCTCTAACAAAAATCGACCTATGAAGTATAGAAACATGTTCACCAGTACCCCAATAGCAACTCATACTACTTCGTAAGATTCTTCACATTAAAGAAAAACGTGACCATAATTTTGTGGAGTGCATGATGAATTGTATCAGAATACAGTTCTTCAATATCCTTAATTCATTCTTTAGGTTTGGTGTGCTACCACAGGCGTTGCCTGTAGAGTCATCGACTGAATCATATCAAGGCAACACTTCTATGTCGTCAATTAACTCACCTTTCATGATGCTTTTTTCTCCTTCGGGCCTAGAATCTTCAGAACCTCGTCCTAAAAAAGTAAGACGAGAACTTTGAGATTGTAATGGGAATATTATTGTAATTAATGGTAAAAATATATTGTTAGACAATTAATTTTTCTATATTTTGGCTCAATGGTGATTTTTTGTGCTTAGTAGATTTTATTTAACTTGTAAAATCTATGATATAGTCTGCACTTAGCTTACTAATGCTTCCTTCGTGGTGGTTATCTATATCTTGTTTCAAACTGAAAACTTTCAGCCACTTAAATGCACATAATTAACTACAAATCTGATTGTCCAGCCTGCATTTATCGCATGTCTTTCGATGGGCTGAACAATGGTAGATATATGTATAGGGGTTTGTTGGTTATGGTAATTAGGTTGTACAAATTAAACACGGCTGAATATTGAATGCTTGTAATATATAACTATACATACTAGGCTTTATTAGTGGATTGTCTTATTAGTCGCGTAGCTGAGTCTTTTGATGTCACTCTTTGTGTAGGGCTGGGGTTTTCTGTTGTTATAGCTTCCCAGTTTTGCCCGTCTGTGAAACTATCGATACTTTTGGGTTGTAAGTTTTCGAAACTTTAACGCGTTATGTACCGACTGCTGTAGAATCTTTGTATTATCACTGTATAAACTATTCTCGTAGAAAACATAATAAATGGGTGTAATTAGAATATGAATATGTCATCATTATAAAATAAACAACAGCCATGTTTACGTGTGCCACCCACGTGGCAGCCACAGCAGCAGCTAGCGGGTCCAGTCCTAATGAATCATTCTCCGTCGTCGACGCCTACACCTCAACAACCACTGAATACACAAACTGCCAATGTCCGCCGTAGTTCACGTCTCTTTTCTAATTCAAACGTCTCTGTTAAGGTAAGCTTTCAAGATTATTTTTATGGTTAAATAATCATTCTATGTAAGATGTACGGATTTGTTTGACGCTTTGATTCGAAAACTGTTGATGCTGGACAGCTTGTAAGTAAATTGTTGTACTTGTATTTTCAGGAAAATAGTAAAACTCCGACAGTAAAAACCCGTTCTCCTCAGCCTAAGTCACCCAGTAGGAAGAACAAAATTCGTGCCTCCAGATCCGCAACCGTAACATCGAATAATAATTCAAATAACAATTCTACGTATCAGGAAAATCAGAAAAACGTACAGCTCACCGAAGCTGTGGGTATTCCCGATTACAATCGAGATCATCATGATATTAGTGACTGTGTGTTCAATGCACCTTCGCCGATTGAGAAGATACCTATTGTGGCTGTTAACCAAGTCGTCGCTGGAAATGGAAATTTAGGAGTAAATCCTCCCCAACCTCTTTTAGCTGAGCAGGCTCTCAGCATGCAGAAGCAATCTGCTGGTGCGTACTGACTTTTCATAACACACTTGCTAAAACGTTTTCAATTTTTACATGTATACGACCATGTGCATTTATTTCAGAGGGTCTTATGACTTTACTTCGAGACATGGGAAAAGGGTATGGACTGCTTTGTAAATTTGACTGTCGCGAGGCAATTGAATGTTTTACGTCCTTGAAAACAACGCAGTACAACACGGGATGGGTGTTGGGACAAATCGCTAAAGCATATTTTGAGTTGGGCGACTATGAAATGGCTATTCAGTAAGTACAGATCATATGATGATAATTATTATTATACTAATTTAAAATTCCGAATATCATTTAGAAAGTCATTTGGTCATAACCATTGTTCAAATTGTTTAACATCTCTACAGGTATTATACAGAAATGAGAGACCGGGAGCCGCAGAGAGTCGAAGGAGTTGAGTGGTTGAGTACTTCCATGTGGCATCTGCAACGAGAGATAGACTTATCGTGTTTAGCCCATAACTTAATGTCAACTGATAGGAAAAATATTTCTACGTGGATAGCAGCAGGAAATTGTTTTAGTTTACATAAGGAACACGAGACTGCCATCAAATTTTTTAAACGAGCAATACAAGTAATTACCATTTTTATATCGAGTTCTCATTATTACCTTGTTTTGACTAGCTTTAATAAAATTCAAAAAATTCTCTTCTGAAAAATTAAATTACAGGTTGACCCATCATTTGCATATGGGTACACGCTTTTGGGTCACGAATATGTAGCTACTGAAGAATTAGAAAAAGCTATGAGGTGCTTCCGCAACGCAGCTAGAATAGATCCCCGTCACTATAATGCCTGGTACGGGATGGGCATGATTTTTTATAAGCAAGAGCGATTTCAGCGTGCAGAAGTTTACTATCGCAAAGCCTTAGCGATTCATCCCAATAATTCTGTTTTATTGTGTCACTTGGGCGTTGTAAGTACAATTTGAGGTCTTGTTTTAATTGATATTGAATTATATATATGGGCGTAAATCATAGCTTTCATCTATTATTTAGGTTCAACATGCTTTGAATCGAACTGAGAAGGCTTTAGCAACTTTTGCCAAAGCTCTCAAAAGTAATCCGAATGATCCTCTCTGTAAATTCCACCGGGCATCTGTGCTATTTGCTGTTAACCGCTTAGACGAAGCCTTGTGTGAATTAGAAGAATTAAAACAAATCGTACCGAAAGAATCATTAGTTTATTTCTTGATTGCCAAAGTAAGATCAACCAAATTAATGCGATTATTGATTCACTTTTTCTCGACTTGAATATTACTATTGTTCATGAATATAAAAATATTTATAATAAATTGTGTTTTGTGTAGGTATATTCTAAGAAAGGAGAAACGCATAAAGCATTGCTGCACTTCTCTTGGGCAACTGACCTGGATCCCAAAGGGGCAAACAATCAAATTAAAGAATCGATAGAGCCAGTTTTATCTCGTTCAATTACCTCCATGGCATCTACAGTAGATATGAACAATACTAGCGCTGTGGAACAGAGGGAGTCAGTAGATGTTGCTGGTGAAATCGGAGATGTAGATGAAGCTCCTGAAGATGTTATGGATGTATCAACAAATTCTGATTCGGAACTGACCCTTTGATTGAGGCTCTAAAGTTAATTCAACTTTCCTAAATTAGCCTTTCCTAACTGTCAGAAGTTTTGTGTACAAAAATAAAAATGAATAATTTGATTCAGTTATTGTAAATTTTATTTTTCGTCGAAGTTGATTATTATTAATCCAATGAATTTAATAATGCCCTATTAAGAAATAAATACCCCTTTTTCTTTAATGATGCATAAGAGGACAGTTTATCTCATCGGGCAGGAATCCATTTTGTGAGTTATGTTATTTATTCATTGCTGGTTCATTAGTCACGTCAACTTCAAATTAGTCATGTTGAATTTGACAAATAACTATGACTCGTTTCACTAATAAAAATGGCAGTTAGTGTATCCACCAGTTCATTTAAACTAATGTTTTAAACTTTAACGGTACGTATTTATTCTCAATTGTATATTGTTGGTTTCACAGATAGAACATAGTGTAATGATAATACCTAGTATACTTTTTCACCCTTGTACTGTACTCCCATCCATTATTTTTATTCGATGTATTGCATCACGGTAACTGCATTCACAATATTACTAAAGGTTCACTCACGTTTAATGTTAAGCTAAGCATAAAAAATAATGTAGGTAATTGTATGTTTACAAAAAATATAATAATAGTCATACAACGAAAATAGTAAAATGCCCTGAACTTATAACTTGTCTTCATTCACCCCATCAATAGCCACCACTGAATCTGGAGTAATTTCATTTATGCAAACCCAGTTAACATTTCCTTTTGTTTCATCTTTATCTGATTCTTTGGTAATTGCTTCTATGTTGCGGGAGTATTTCCTGGTACAAATATTTGTTTCCTCTATCTTATTCCAAGGTTGCTCTGTTGCACTTGCAAATAGCAGGTACAGTAAATTGTTGAAGAAGTACACACCCGCTGTGATGAAAAAAACTATTTGCCATCTTTCGATGGTTGCCTGTTTAACAAAAGTTTAAAAATACTTTATTAAACATTTTTAACAACGGCGAATAATAAGAAATTGTAGTCTTTAATACGGCAGCACTTGCCGATTCATTAGTCAAGAAGCCGGCGACCAAGGGGGCAAATATACCACACGTATTTGCAGCCGTGTTAGTGATGCCCATTAGAATTCCCGCATGATTTGCCGCTATATCAACATGATTAGTAATGCATCCACCATTAACGGCACCATTGATCCCAACAGCTACAGTTACTACAACCACTGCCATTACAGGATCACAACCAAGGTAAGACACCCCAATAAGTGCCGCGGCAGCACCCCAATGCGCTAATTAGAAATACAAATCATTATAAAAGCTAAACTGGCAAAACTAACATCAATTAAACTTACACAACACTAACCTATTGTATTGCATGCTTTCCGGACCGTCACAACTCTCAATATTTTCTTGTGAATTAGATAATCAGCAAAATATGTAAGTACAATGGAGAAGAGCCATCGTACTAATTGCGGCAGAGCAGACATCCAGCTATTCTATACAATGGGAACGACAAAAATAAAACTCAACAATAATTTACGATTACTTGCATGTAGAAACGGGGTATACACATCAGTCAAGAATAATAATCAATGAAACTATTAAATTTTATTTTCTTCGTATATATCAAACCTCTCGGATATTGAAGTGCAACACAGTTTTCATGTAAGTAGGAAGCTCCGTCAGTAATGTGTAGAGGCCATAATCTTCTCCAACATGAGCGATAAGAATTGCCCAGAGAGGAACGCTGGTCAGGATTGCCTTCCAGGGAGTCGGTACCTTTTTCTGCAGCAAGTTATTATTGCCAATTAATATATTTTAATAGATTTTACAGCCTTGTGTGTAGGACCATTAAATGTATACTTGTTTAAACCCGAAGTCACTCACAACTGCGGATTTCCTAAAATATTTATTATGTGTAAAGAGCAAAGAACAGTAACGCCTTTTACCCCAGAGCTTTGCTGTCCGATCGATTGTTCAATGTACGCTAACTCTTCAGAACTAATTTTTGGATGTGTTGCTGGGGTATCATGCATAAGCCAGACCCAAAAGACAAACCAGATTAGACTGACACCTCCAAGAACATAAAACGCTGACGGCCACCCTCCAAAAACGTTCCAATCAATTAAATAGCCACAAGCAATTGTAGCCGCTGCAGTTCCAAACTGTGGACCTAAATGAAAATGTTTTGTTTTTTAAATTTTCTAATTTTTTTTAATTTATAAAAATCTTTGGATTGTTTTGAAGTTGCTTGTAAGTGTCTACCTGCGTAAACAATACTGACTAATTTGCTTCGCTCGTCTGTTGGAGCCCATTTACCCAACATCATATGCATTGCTGGCCACACGACACCCTGAAACAATTAGAATCATATGTTTTATAATGATTTGCAAATCTCAAAGTCGAATGCCCGCATTGTATTTACGTTTAAAAACAAATACATACCCCCACTAAGCCTTGAAGTACGCGAACAATAATGAGTGCAGTTATGCTCATTCTAGCAGCAATTGGTGTGACAAGAGCCAAAAGACTTGTGAGTAGAATTCCCATCCCCAGCGGCCACTTTGGTCCGTAACGCTGTGATAACATACCACCTGGAATCTGAGTAAAAATGTGACCCCAAAAAAACGACCCTAAAATCACCCCTTGCTGCTCTCGTGTCCAGTTAAATTCACCTTTCCTATAATTATTAGAAGCTTCTTGAGACTTCAGATCTCCAGTTTTTCGTCTCCCTTCTTTCACCATACGAGTTAGCACACCTTCGCTGGTGTTATTAGTAATGACGTAATAGTCAAATCGTTCCTTCAGATTCATGCACGTCCTTTCAACTCCCGTAAGATTTCTCCGCATAACGCCCAGATCATCATCCGAGTATGACAATACATTTGTAGTTAACTCTGTCTCGTCAGTTATTACCATTGCAACTATCGCTATTGAGAGGTTGAAGCGTAGAGCGTAGAGTATACACATACCCCAAAACCCTAGAATTACTATTGTGTGCCTTGTGCCCCAACCTAAATGAGAAATTCGGTTTATCGTTAATCATTATGATACCTTTAATTACGAGTCAAAAGATTAGTGCTCATTTTTCTGAACTACCTGGAGGTCTCTTTGGGGTAGGCATTTCGTCCGTATTATTCTTTTTCTCCACTGCTGATGTCATTTCCAAAAAATAATTATTTGTAAAAAATACTTATGTAGATATACGAAAACGAAATGTAAATATCTTGTGCACAAGTGCAAAATTTCAACTGGATTGATGGAAAAAAGTGTTTCGACTTTTATATTTTGAGGAATCAATTATTATTGCAATTCCGACGTCATCAGAAACACCCGCTTCATATGCACTGCTTTACTATAGTAGGTGCACTATCTGTTTTGACAGTTTTGCTACACAAACATCTTCAGTTTATCTTGTACACTAGACGTGTTACGAATCCTGGATTTGAAAAATTTAATGAATTTATCACTGGAAATTGTTATGTTATCACTATGATAAAAGGTCTACGGCACCCTTTGGGCATGTTCTGAATTTTGATAGTAAATGGGGCACTCTCAGAATACCTGAACAGAGGACAACGAACAGGGTAAAATCTCTCAAGCCTAACTCAACGTCTATGTGATGAGATGATATGATGAACTTTAAAAAATTATTTCATTCGCCTGATTACGTCTGGCTTAGACTGTACACTATAGATTATTGAAACACCTTCTGATATTGTATATTTAAATTGTTACCTTTAATTATGTATCGCGTATCTTGTGTGAACAGTCTGGATTTTGTAATGTACAATGTAAGTACACAGAACGTTTTTTCTCAAGTAAGTATAAAGCTTACCTTATAAACAGTTATGAACCCGAAAGCTGGAGAATATTTTGGTTAATATCGGTATAATATATAGAAAGTTTTGGTGACTCAGGTTGTCGTCTTCTCTCTGTCTCTCTCCCTCTGTCAGGTTAACAGGGTCACGTCACAAGTTAATATAACTATATCACATTGGCACTGCGTGCAATAAAGTTTTACACAATCAACTCTGTAGAAACAATTAATATTGTTCGATTTCTAACTTTGGTACCGTAAGAGACATTTAAATTATAACATGTTAAAAAATGTGCAAGGGAGAATGACTGCTTCCTATACATGATGATGAAAGTAAAATTGTATTTACATAGTTTTGAAATAAGTATGCGTACACATTATAGGAATATACGTATGTACGTACTTGGGGAAAAAGATCTGCAGTCAGTGTAATCATATTAATCGGATTAACTCAATCATCAAGGAGAGCTACAGATATTCTAGGACCTGCCACCACTACCTAATTAGATTTATAAAACGGAACTATCGGAGCTTCATTCAGAAGGAAACTATACACAAAAGCTTAGCAAGACATGAGTTGAATACAAAAAGCGTGCATTCAATCAATCCTTTTTTGTTTAAGCTCAAGTAAATAAATTTAATGTATTCGTTTCTAAATGGTTTAAAAAAGAACGTAGTGGCTGACGTAGACCTTTAATATATGCTCCACTTTTGTATGCTTACTTTATGATTTGGATCGATTCAGATGAATTGGCCTGCAAAACTTTGATGTCCTTATTTGCTGTAATTATTATTGTTGTTCTTTTTCAGCTAATCTTTTATACGGCGAAATCAAAATACATAAAAAATCAACTGGATAATACTAGTTAGCCAGTTATTAATTAAATCAATAAACTATATTTAACCTGTCAAGAGGATTCCAGCCGTGACAGCCGTCAAGTTCTCGAAGGTTTCTCCAGCTCCCCATAATCATAATATTATCATTTGCTATATAGATTCTAGTTTCCATTTTCTCTTAAGACAATCAAAACAAATTACGCTTGTGTTTCTAGCTTTGCTAATAAAGTTTATGTTTCCCTTAAATTATATAGAGTTACAGAAGTTTACAGTAACTTCTGAAACCTCATATGTTTATTCCTGAACGACTTCTCAAAGCATAATTTAGCAACACTTGAGGAAACCGATTTCAAGATTTTAACTGCATGAGGAACAGCAACACAATAGATAATTTCATGGTGCAAGCTTAAAGCAGGCATGAAGCTTCATTAGCACTTTTCCACCTAAACAGCGTAAAGCAATCATATACTAGTGTTGTACTTGCGCCCAAACCCAAACATTTAATTTAGGGCTCTCTCGCAAGAATTGTATGATTATTATCAGCGATCCTTATTGCGAAATAATTCATAAGTTTTTTATGGAAGTATCAAAGGGTACCTAAATTTATTTACCTTGTCGATATGCATAGCAAAGAGCATATAGTTGAACGTAATATGTGAGTAGGGTAGAGGTAGAGTATTTTGGGGTGCAGAGGAAGTAACCAGGTGATGTGATCTACATGAGGTTACGACAATGCCATGATGTAATTTACCCAATTAGAAGAATAATTCGGTAGAATATCTTAAATGCTTATGTCAACAAGATGCTTACCCCAATAATTATTACACGGAAAAATTAAGACAGGGGTCCGTAAAGTTCCGGCCCCTTTGGGGTAGTCTTGTTCCACATGAAAACTAAAATGAAGCTCCTTAGAAGATTCTTTAAAGAATGACAAATGTTCGACCGTGTACAGATCTCAGCCACCAAAAAGTAAAGATAACAAAATAACAGTATATAATAAAAGTATCTGGAAATTCACGATGATGAAAATATTCCAATTTTATTTCCATAATCAGGAATCAATTGAGAAAATTTTACTATACTATTGGTATGCACTAAATGCAATGTAATCATTCATATTTTTTAACCATTTAAACGGAAATATTACAAAGAAAAAAGTTCAAAAAATTAAACATTATTAATCTAGAGAATTATACATTTGAATTCAAGTAAGTTATAATTATTAGCGACACACAATCAAAAGGAATGTGAGAGGTCGAGATAATCTAACTAAAACTAAATAATTATTTATAATAAGTTTTGTTAATGCAAACTGTAACATAGCTCCGATATTACAACAGTTTCAATTAAGCGTAAATATTATATTCGATATATAATCAAAAAGTCATCCTGTTCTTCCCTTATTTTGAAACGGTCCAACCATCTGCATTCATTTTATTCGTGTCAGGTTGCCGAGGTGTCCAAATAGAGCAGAATAAGTGGGAGAAATCAGTCGGGTCCATATCTGCAGGACGGCTGACGTCATTACGAGGAAGTGGCAGGAAAGGGTTGGAAACTGCTGTTTTTGGAGTACAGGAATTGTCAGTACAAGGAATCGTAGCACCTTTACCTACATAGCCATACGGAGGTTCGTTCTCAACTGGGTCATCCAAGTATTCATCGCCGTGGGTAAAACTAGTGTTGTGTGGATAAGAAAGTCCCTGAAAAGGTACATTAACATTCGAAGTGTTTGAAGACACAGGCAGATGAGGTTCTGGACCAAATGGACTTGTGGCCGTTGTGGGACTGTATGGTTCAGTGGAAAGTTGATTGAAAATACTTTGTAGCGCAACATTACGGCGATTGGGTGCCTGAACATTTGAGGAAACTTGTTGTGCTGTTAACGAAGACTGGGTTTCCCCTCCTCCAAACGGAATCTCTGAGAAATATCCAGATGGACTATGGCGCTCTATGAATCCTAGTCGAGATTCAGAAAGACTATCAGCACACTTGATAGTTCGGTAAATCCGAGTCCACATAGCACGAGGATCGTTCTCGTCCAAGACAGTGCTGAAAAACAGTAAACGATAATAATGTTAGTATGAGATACGGTTCTTTGTAATGTATTTTTCACATGTTAGTTCTTACTTCAAATTATTATAAGTTCGACAAAACGGAAGGAATCCCAACAAGCGCTTTTCTTCAGGCAGAATCACGTTTTCAATGTCCTTAGATTTTAAACCACATAAATTACTTTCTAGGACCAGAAGTTGATTAAAAAATTTACAAAGCGTTCCCGTATGAAGTTTGGTCCGGAATGCAGCGTTATTCAGAACCGATGAATTCACACGCAGCCAATCCATTAAAATTTTAACTGCAAAAAATTAATTCATAAACTTAATAAATCTTAATATTCTGTTTGGTTTCATTTAACTACAAAATAATAGTACCAACAATCTAAAAACGTATGCACTTACGATGAGCAAAGGCATAAAAATTCGTTAAATCAGGATACGCATTTGCCGCAATAAGTAACGAGTTGATAATTGCGGCGATAATTTCCAGAACAATATTTTCAGATCCAGAATCAACAGCCAGGAGTGATTTATTGGATTCCCGCCTCCAAGCCCATAATGCAATAACAGTAATTCGAAAAAGTTGATTCGTATTCATGGAGTTGTTCGTAACCAACGGCGACAACATTGAAACAAACGAAGGTGAAGATGACTGCACAGTGATCGGTTGTGGATTGCCAATCGCAAGGAGAAAACTGTGAGTGAATTCTTCTATTTTGGTCTTTGGAACAAAACTGTGGAGTAAAGAAACAATCAAAGATCAAACAATCGTCCCTTTTTATAACTTGTCAGAATGTCAAATAATAGTTTGCAATTCGAACCTTTTGACTTTGGCCATCAGTCCATCAAGATTGTGCTGAGCAGCTACGTAAGGATTGGTTACGGAGACAGCACGAGCATAGTAGTAAATTGCTGTAAGTAGACCATCAACTGTTTTGTTGTCCAGCATTATTTGAGCTAATCCCATTTGGTTGAACGGGTGACCATTGGATGGACACAAGGCAGTAGATTTATCATACATCTTCAATGCTTCCATCAAACTGCCTCGGTAGCGAAGCAAGTCTCCTACACGAATCAGCGAATTCTGAATAATGTAGTAAACCGAAGTCTTTGATGGACAACTCTGCAGAACAGTTTGAGCAGTGGGAGCCGTACAGTATAAACTCCGTTGCGTATGCCTGAAAGAAAAGCATTTATGGTATTATCAAGATTTCATTATCAAGTACCATTAGACTTAAATTGCATAAGCACACACAAACTCTTACTTAATAAAGGAAATATCGAAGTGAATCCCAACATCATGAATAAATCCCAAATAGAAGCCAACCCCGATCTCAATCATCAAATGGAACAAAGCCTTGTCGTGACGCTGAAAATGGGTCAATGGAGTTTTGAAACAGTCATTCCACATATAAGTTTCAATCTGGCGTTGGATAGCTCCCTCCAAATCGTATATAACCAACTGTTTGTACAGAGGCTGGAAACAATGAAGAGTCGATGAGGAACAATAAAAAAGATGCAAATTATTTTAATACCCGACGTTTATTCAAATTCTTGTTGACGTACCTGTAGCTCACCAGTTAACATCAACACTGCTTCGCTAGTAAGATTATTTGCAGGCTCATTCAGCTTCACGCGGAGATCTTCCAATTTTCTGCATAAAGAAGAACATCTCTAGTCAAATCTGTATTTAGCATGTTTTCACTAACTATTTTCTAAACAAAGGGAGTACGCGTCAAATTTCACCCGCTTTTTTATTGGCAACCATATCCTTACTCAACATTTACCATGGTGATCACTAGTGACAGATCGCCCACAATTTGGGATTCGAAACCTAAATAACTGGAACGTTATTTCGTTTAATATTCCCCGAAACCATTACACATGGAATCATTACACCAGCGGATCTACGTCTAAACTTACGTCAATAAATTTCAAATATTTAATATAATAATATAATCTTACTCGTTTAGTTTGTGCAACGTAGGCCTGTGAGGATTGGCGACTGAGACCGACGGCTCCACCATAATAGAAGGACAAGTAGAATCCATTTTCACTGGCTAGTTAATAAAATAATTGGCACGTAAGTTCCGTTTAGTCTAAATTAACCTAACCCTTCTTCTTGTGGTCTCCGAAATAATCACCACCACCAAAGTTGGAGCACGTTCAAAGAGTCAACTGAAGAACAACTAACACTTTGGTCCAGAGACGATTTCTATCCGACCTTCGAATGACAAGAAGTCCAGCCAGGGTTTCTAGATTCATTTAAATTGAATATTAAAACAAAAGCATTGCATATATTAAACTTTAAGTAACATTACAAAAACCGCTTGTTGTTGATACTGATACTGCACTATATGACTGGAAATGATAAGCACTCGACATAGTCGTGCCGTACCAAAAAACCAAACCCAACGTGCATCATGTTGATAAACTTGTCTTTTTTCCTAATATAATATCTTTAAGTTAATATAGCAAAAGTACCTAAATTTAAACTTTTAACTACCTTTCCCGTACAGTATGTTCAAGTCCGTAGTCAATATTGACGGCTCATTCTAAAGAGGTTATCCTTTTAACCGAGGGCATGTATTTTTAGAAATACTGACACTCAGCCTGTCGCTCCTGCATTTTTTAACTTTAAAATTTGTACATTTTTGCATGTACATATTTGCTAAATATTTATGTATCTGGAACTTTAGCTTCTAATTTTAAACTTATTTTCCCTTCCTATACGTTCACTATTTACGTCTGTCTGGCATCCACTGGAACTTCAGATTTACGTAAATTACCCCAAAAAAGCTCTGCAAGTAAGAAGATTAATGTTACAAATTATGAACAAGTATTGCTGTGGTTTCCAGAGCAGTGGTGGGATTAACGAATTTACATTTTCGTTCTGATTAGGTAACTAAATGAATTATTTCCCTTGCGAAAATAATTATTCATTATACACTTTCCTATTTCCTATTGTGCAATACTTTCCTATTTCGATCCTCACTCACTCAGTCGTCCCGTGTATAATCTCAACGTAATTTATGTTTTGCTTTTGCTACACCGGCCGTGGCCGAACTACGTTGAATGCAGCAGAAACCTTGGAAAACCTTATGCGTTTACCTTGATTCCGCTGATATATTTAGCCCCTCGCATCTTGGGGCTTGTGTATGTATTGCTGCAGGAACTTATGCTGCTCCGAGCCTTTGTGCCGTGAGTAATCAATCTGCTGAACTGAAGCGGCAATTAATTATACCACGGACGAACGTTTACGTAAACAAACGTTTTGTTTACTTTTTTTGCTTATCAAATTGTAATATGAAAAGGTGTATTTAGCGTTGTAGTTTGCGTTTATATTGAATTTAGGTTGTATTTATTTTGTTTTAGTTGACATTTACATTGAATTTAGTTTGTATATATTAATAATATTATTTTGTATTTTATTTTTTGTATGTAGTTTGTATTTCGTTTTGACTTGAGTTTTGTATTTAGTTTGTATTGAGTTTTGAATTGAGTTTTGAATTGAGTTTTGAATTTAGTTTATTTAAATTTAATTTGAGCTGATTGTACCTTAATTTTATATGTATTTCATATGTATTACAAATTAGGTAAATATTTTAGGTGCCTATATAAAAGAATTTCAGTTAATTTATTGTATACGCGATAATTAGGTCATCATGAGTGTACGTCCACTAGTGGGTCATGAATGCAATGATATGGATACTTGTAATTGTGGTATAGTAAAGGCTGAGGCCATTTAATATCGACCTAATAAATTCTATTTCTTAAGTATTGCCTTTGACAATTAATAATAAATTATTATTTCATTGTGGCTTCTTCGGTTATTGCAATTTGCATGATATCGTTACTTATCTTGGGACTGATTTCTTGGGCTTGGGAGCGGGGTAATCCTATGTTTTAGATTAATTATTTCTCACTGTGAATTCTCCATGAATATTTATTTACGTAATTATGTTGTATGTAATTACTGCAAGTACGTCACGTCCTTGTTATTGTAAAGTTGCTTCTCCTCTCTTTTTCACATTTTTAAATATTCATGCCAAACAACTTAACATGACCCTAAAAA